>CM052250.1:5432123-5605059 GCA_028455795.1 Lasioglossum marginatum
GCGGATCCCTACCATCCCCGAACGGGTCAATGGAATTCATAACGTTTGCGCGGATAAAAAAGCTGGCTGGCCCAGCATCGGGAGGGTGGGGCCACATCGGAACATTACTCATGCCTCGGCGTTCGCGCAATTTTTAGCTCTGAAATAAATCATCATTATTGCGGCCGGAGGGATGCGCATTATGGGGGCCACGGGGGTAGATTATCGTAGGTGGAGGCCACCTACAACCATTCCTCCTCCCTCTAACCCCCTGCGAACCCTGCCAGAACCACCCTCCCTCCCGTCCATCCCCCGCGCCGTCAACCACCCGGCGAACGGCCATCCGACCACCCCTACAGAGCTAAACACCGATGAAACGAACGTCGCTGTGAAAAAAGAGTTTCGATCTTCGGGTCGGATGGCCGCGCCGCTTAAAAGGCTGCTGCTTTTATTGGATTCGTGAGCGTGTGTTTCTCTTCTCGTTTTCTTTTCGGCAATTGTTCGCTGTTTCGGGAAATATCCTGGACATAAACGCGGGACCGTCTAGCCTGACTTGTTCCGATACTTTATCGTATTAGAAACATAATGACTAGACAGAGGATATTTATGCGAAACAAATATCTTCTACCTGAATTCCAACAAACCTGGAGGTGAAATAATATGTGTAATAATAATATGTGAAATAACAGTGTATTTATTTAAATTGGGTTGCGTGCGAGGGAATATCCACAGTCTATTATGCAAATAAAAAATTCAGCTTGAACAGTTCAAACGTAGGTTCATACACATCTCAACAAGTATAAGCTTATCTTCGTTATAGTAAAACAGGATAGGTCACACGATCTCTCCGATCTCTCAAAATTCAAGCATAATCGTTCTAATCAAACTCTCGACGGATCGATTCTCGCAATCGGGGCGGCAATTCGTCAGGGCTCGGATCTCCATAAACTTAGTTCGCCGAAACAGGCGATCGATCGTCTTTTTCTGTCATTAATCATCCAATTACCGATTAATATTCATGCGTCGCCGATAAGCAAGCAGAATGCATCGAAATTCGAGTTTCGAACGTAAAACATTGCGCCCGTGGCGTAATCGCTGGCAACGATCGCCAGTATCTCGTCCGGATCGATAAATTAATTAACTAATTTAGGATTAGAACATTGAAATCTATTTAACGGAGCCGATGGATGTGTGTGTATATATATATATGTGTGTATACATATATCGGATCTGTTTAGGGTATCCGTCCGCAGGCGGCGCGGAAGGGTAGAAAGTGAGAGGGTTGACACCACTGGGTAGAGGGTGGAAATGTGGGGGTGTTCCAGGGGGCAGGGGGTGGAAACAGGTGAAACGGCGGAAATCGGTGGGTGGGCGACCGGGATGATGTTACATCATCAATCAGCTGGCAAACATCAACTCAACACTCGCACCCTGTACGGTGTGTCCTAACCTGTAGCCAAATATATGCGCCGATAATATCGTCGCAGCATTGCTACATCATGTCCGGCTGTAATTAATTATCTAATTCTTAATCGACGGTCGTAACGTGCACCCCGGCGACGATCGACGAGGATCCGGAAAGATTTATAACGGCCTAGCCACCGCGAGTAAATGGCATCCCTTGTTCTGAATCATTCGCGGTCGCCGTTCCGCTCTTATTAATCATCCAGCGTATTTATTACGGCCGGATTTAGTCGAATTTAGGCGATGCTATCGATCCTTCGAGCGAAAGATACAACTTCACTCACAAATATTAAAGATGTTTATTCTACGATAAAATGTACCTCTGTATTGGAAAGAATCATATTTCTTTTGTATTTAAAAGAGCTGAGCTTGAAAAAAATTTACCAAATATTCAGAGTTGATTTATAATTTTGAAGTATTCAGAATCTTGTGCACAGATCTTTATTGAGACCGCGTACAGATTGTAACTGAGACGTCATCTGCAGGGCGCGACTAATTGCACGCATAAGCGTGTAAAGTTAACAAGCAAACGGATGAATAATTCGTGAATTATCTTATATCGATGGTTCGGATGTTATTGATCGCGGTTGTACCGTCGCGTCGCGAAAGAGTCTGGATTTACAGCGACGCATGCACCGTATGAATATTAATCGGCGCTCGATTATGCCGTTTCGATCGTTTTGCCACACGGTCCGGGAGGCAGCGACAGCTCAGAGTCTAATAACAACGGGATTGCTTCGCCTCAAAGGAGGATTATTATAAATTGGAACGAAAGTTTCGTGTCAAGGCGAAACGATGAGAAATGGGTGAAGGCTGTTGCCCGTAGGCGTTATTTCCAACTCTGCGATTCCAAAAAGGGAAAAGAAATAACGACGGCGTGCACGCGTATCGCGGGGCGTGAAAAAGGATCAACGATTCACCGGTAGATCACACCGATAATCCCCAAAAAATAAATGTACCGAGAGGTTCCGACGGGTTCAGTGCCGGACGAAAAATTTGATTTTAAGTGACACCAATTTAGCGGAGGCTATCATCGGAATATAACGGTTTTATAAATCCGGTTTTATAAATCTTAATTGTTTGACTTTGCTCTTGTCCAGGAAATTCCAATTTTTCGACAGGATAGTAATAAATTAACGGGGTTATTATAGCCCTCGAAAGGATGCTCCAGTTCGTTCAGATTGTTTCGAGAAGGAACAACTATTTTCGGGTCTAAATTGGAGCGCTCGTTTCGAGATCGATTAAATCTAGTGTTAATCAAGTGCCGGCCTGTCGGGCGTCCTTCCAAAATGGATTTTCCCTCGTAACGAGGGGTAAATTTATATATTTCGTTCCTTCGTTCCGCTTCGTTTTATCTTTTTGCTCTCGTCGGTTCTCGCCCGTCCTCGGTTTTTTTAATTGCCACAGGATACTCGCGGTACAACCGCCGACAACTTTCCGCGACGTAACGAATTATAACAGAACATTTACTGGGCCGATTTCCGGAAGAGTTCACCGATAAGATCGAGTGTTTACATCATTACGGGAGTTCATTATAAGCCCGTCGCGTGTGCTAATTACGTGTCAAGGTTTCACATTCCGCTGCCCCGACGAGGAGTCCTTAATCCCTCGATCGTAATAATAAAAGAGCCATTCAGAGACCGATCGCCTTCGACTATCCCCACCGCGACCCCATTAATTTCCGTATTAATTAAAAACTCTCGCCGCCGTCAATTTTTTCCTCTCGCCTCGACGGTTCACGATCACCTGTCCCTTTCTTCTGCCTCATTCGCCGACCATAAAAGTCCCCGGGAAAAAATCGGCCGTTGTCCGACCAGCCGATCGAATGGCCATCGATCTTAGCTGGATGATTGCCATAGTTGTCCTGGGGCGCCTAACCTCGTCAAAATCTCAGAAGTGAACGTTGCTATTAAAATGACAGTCCATTTTAATTGGCACGTTATATACAGTATTGTCCGCTTAAGAGAAAATTATGAATTCTTACGCATTTATGTGAGCTCCCTTAGGATTAAGGGAACTGTTCGGAGGTGACTATAGCGGCATAGTGAATAGCGTAGATCGCCGGGATCCAGCGTAAAAACCGTTCGAAATTGAGACGTAAATTCGCGGCGAAGGCTCGCGCTCGGATAGTGGGTTAAGGTTACTCGGCTCATTAGCGAAGTTAAGCGCGGCGCGAACGCGCGTCGCGTCGCGACGTCCGCCGCCGCTGCTCGCTCCGGCAATCGTCGGTAATTGTGACGATCGATCTTGATCGAAATGCTCATTTCCTGTTTGCCCGGCCTGCTGGGATCGTCCCGCGCGATGCGCACGGTTTAGCTATCCAGGGGGGCTGGTGTGTTCGGCCAGGGTGGATGCGAGAGGGGTGGAGAAGGGTCGAAGGCTGCCTAGCCGGCGCATCATTAACGTGATTAATGTTGAAATAAATCAGGAGCTTCGAAACGGTAGTCGATAAATCCAATAATTGCGGTATAATCATAAGTAAACAGGTAACGCGGCTCGCGTTAGCATATCGCTGCCGGCGATCGGCCCGGATAGACCACGTCGCATTACATATGCATTGACTTTCAACTCTAACCGGTGACTTTTCACGCCCCGAGATCGCCGACCGCTCGACAGATCGCGATCTACCCCACCAGCCCTGCGACAACGATTATCCACAGTGATCTATACTGCCTCGACCAAGGAAGCGTAATTATTCGACGTAAATGAGTTATTAATTACACCGGTGCCGTTCAATTAGAGCATCGGCGAGTGATTTACAGCGCGAAAACGATTTTCACGCTGGATTTACGGCAGTTGAAAAATCGTCGTTCGCTAGATTAGTATAATTAGGCGGTTTGTCTTGTTTTAGACTCTGTCAATCTTCCTTCCCACTGTACGAAATATTTTAATTCTATAGTGTACATATCACATCCAGTCACTTTCGAACACAGACATTCTACCACTCGATGAATTCTAATCGAAATATAATAACATCGCGTTTGAAAGTCGGAAGCGCACGGAATAGGAATCTGATGTGTCTGAGCATGGCCGACCGTTTCTCCTTATTGGAAGTACTAATGGCTACACTGCGGACTTCATGCATCCATGAAAAAAGTGAGAAAGTGAAATACAAAATGATGAAAGAATTTTGCTACTATACAAGATCTACAGGAGGCTATTTGACAGTGTTACAAAATGATAAAAATTGTATCACGTGTTTGGGAAGTTTGCGCTAGATTATCTTGCTTAAAGATGGTGTTCCTGCGCACAGGCGCTCCCATGAATCACAATGCCCGTTTCATGGAGCATCATTAAATCTCCGGAGACGGACGTGGCGGCAGCAACCAAATGTTTTTCCGGTTGCACACCGTATTTCCCAGGCCGAGACCCGAAACTTCGTCTTCCGCGTAAACCGCGAAACCGCTCCGGTTCGATCCAAACCGTAGGCCATTCGCACACGAGTATCCCCGTCGTGTCCGTGTAAATACGCGGCCCCGGTGTGTATTTATAAGATCGCGGTTCGAGTTCCAGTCTAACCCGGGACGGGGATTACTTACCTCCGCGGCAGGTAAAAGAATTTCCTCGTACCGAATTAATGGACAAACCCGGCGGTAATTACTCGCGGATTCGCAGACGGGCGTCAATCTCACGTCAATTACATTCTAAAAGCATTAGAAAGCAAACTGGACCCGCGACTTTCTCGACTTTCGACCGGTCGGGCTCTCGTGTACGAGAGGTTTTCCGTCGGCGGAGGGAGCTCGCGAAATTAATATCTACTTAAGACGTCGTTTTTCCGTTAATGGCTCCTCGTAGAAAGCGACCGTGCTTTCGATTTAGAAGGGAGCTACAATGACTCGCGGAGGAAAAGCTGTTCGTTTTCCGTCAGCCAGAATTTTCATTCTAGAAAATTCTCTTTCATCTTCATGCGAAATTTCCAGTTGTAAAGACTGTTTCATTGGTTTCATTGGTGTGTTGGACTTTCTCGAAATAAAAATATGTACAGTCTATTTCTTAACGATATACTCCCGAGATAAATTTTTACAAATTTTTAGGAGTGTTCAGAATCAGTATAACATTTGCAAGTTAACCCAGAGTTAATTTGTAGCGCTTGACAAAATATAACTTCTTCGATAATTAATTAATCCTTTGCAGTCGAGGGGTGACTCAGAGTCACCACTAAAAATTGCTGTACCATTATTTACAATATTGTTTACGTGATTAAATATATCTAATCAATTACTACACACATATTTAAGTATTGTACTAGATCGGATTATATGTTTAATTTTCAAGTCAAAGTAGCTCCGATTGCAAAGCGTTAACTCCCGAAGCATCTATTACGACGTATCCGTACAGACATGGACCAATTTGCTACCTTTCATTCAGTTCTTTTAAGAGAGAATGCAAATACTTGTAAATAGATCATGCGCGGCGCGTTAATAGAGACACCGTCGGCAACATCGTAATCGGTGCTGTCGATCATTCTTCAACACGAATCATTCTACAACATTCTACAAAATCGCTGTACAAGACTACAGGAAGGTTTCCTGTCGGACGACACGCGCCGACGCGTTCGCTGGGACAAGAATTAATCGACCGATCGATCGATCACCGATTTCCTCCTTTTCCCCGGAGCACCGTAACGATACGATAGTGTGCGCAACTACGTGTTACTACAGAGACCCTGGAAATTCAACGGAGCCACGAGGAACCGTGTCGGTACAACGCGGCGGCTTTAACACGCGCCGCGGACAATCGCCGGCCGATAGATACATAATAAGCGTGGCGTTGTACGCGTCCGTCTAAGGCCGCGGCCCGGCCTAATGAAGCCTAGGCTAGTTAGGCGCGATGTTAATTAAATGATATGATCATTAGTCATTATAACGTCATTGTGTTGCCAGCGACTTGACACTCGGTGTTGTTACTCGCTCATGGGACCGCAGCCGGTGCCGAGTATGCGGAACGTGTACCGGACAGACCGGGCCACGCCCGATACCGCTTTTCTATGAATACGCCCCAGCCCCCGAGGATAATCGTGATCTCGATCCAGAATAATTAGACGGCCCTGACGTCACCCGGATCCCTCGTATCGCGTCGTCACGGCTATTCGACACCTAGATTTATTCTTGGAGACTCGAAAGCGAACCGGGTCTCCCAGGGGTTGTGTCGCCCTTTGATGCGCCCATGTCCCAGTTCTTAGATTGCCAGAATAATAAAAACTTGCAATAATGTCTGCTTAACACGTTCAACTGCGTTCTGCTTCGGGAAAATGGCTGCCACGTCCTTCCGGTTTAAGTAGACTCCTTTTTCCAGAGTTGCAGGGGTGCGGGATTCGCGTTCTCATTTCTCGGTAATAAAAAGATGGGGTTTTCCAGTAGTCAAAAACGGTAGATGAAAGCTCGATCTAGGGTGCTATCGCCCTCGAAAGTCCTATTTTTTCGTCTACGAGGCGTAATTTGCGTTATTCGGAAGCATACAACTGCGCGTGTATCTATTTTCAGAGCTACATGCTGCCGAATAATGCAAATTACGTCTCGTAAACGAAAAAATAGGGCTTTTGAGGGCGATAACGCCCTAGATCGAGCTTTTATTTACCGTTTATGACTACTGAAAAACCCCATTGTTATATAATCGAGAAATGAGAACGCGAATCCCGCACCCTTGCAATCCTGGAAACGAGTCTACTGCTGTAAGTTACCCAGCTCAGATTTCCAGCAAATAAGATGTGTACATTTACTTATCCAAGAAAAATAATTTCATGCTTGTGTAACACCTGGACTAGCTGCAGATAATTTATTGATGCGACTTCTTCCGATGCGACGATTGAAAGATTGAGCGAAGGGAGTGTCCCGGGGCGGGGACACGGTGTAATCGGTCGTTTAAACGGGCTCATACGTAAAATCTGGAGATGGTTCGAGGCAGGTAGGGGTCCGCGTAAGCCAGGTGGCGATTCCGTGGCCATTACTAGCGAACCGGGGGCCGAGATACCAGAGGATTAAGACGTTTCCCCTGGCCGTGTTTCGCAGCGGCTCGGAGGCCGTTTCCCGAAGGTAGCCAATCACGATATGCAAAGCACGCCGGGATCGCGCGGTGCCGTCCCTCGCGAGCACTTAATTACAAAGGTTATTCTTCTGGTGGCACTCTAAGAGAGGCGACCGATGATATCTCGGTCCGAGATCACAGCCAATTATTAATTTATAAGCCCCCGAGTCGCGTCGGTTGTTACAAGCCGGCTCGCTTGCTCGCTTGCGAGCGCGGGCGAGGATTCGAGGCGAGGAAACCTCTTCGTTAATTAGGTTCTTCAATCGGCAGTTATTGTTTCGTGGCGGCCCTAATTTGGCAGCCCGGCAGCTGCCACTGCGTGCGGAGGCGCTAATTAAAACACCTAATTGTGGCCATTAACGCGAAATGCGACGTAGCGATGCGTTGGATGGTAACGCGGTTCACACCGATCCACGCTCGGTTATGCCCGCGCTTTAAACCGCGCTATAAATACGATCTAATTAGCATTTCTCGGTGTCTCTCTCTCGATTGAAATTAAGCGGCTCGCGGGGCCCAACACAGCACCGTAGAAAAGAACAGGACGGATGGAAGGCGCGCGGAAAGAACGGAGAGGCCGAACGGTGTCGGGGCTGTTCAGCTGTAAGTCGTCAATTGCCACTCCCCTACCACGTACATATTATTTAACGGCCACTTAAACCGAGAACGTACTGCGCTACCTCGGATCGTAATTCATTGAAAAACAGGAAAATGAACGAGACGTATAATAATAACCAGCGGGAAGTTATCTACAATAAACGGGCGCCGCGATTCATGCTGGTTTATTAGCCAAAAAATTGCCACCGCCTATTTACATATCTAGCGACGACAAGAACCTAACAGACTCCGTTAAACGGTTCTATGGCTCGTGGAAAAGGTTCGAGAAGCTTCGGAAAACTGCACAAAAATGTCAAAGTCCACGAAATAGTTACATGGTACACGAGGAAATTAGAAAATTCACAAAAATGTTCAAAAAACCACCGCGAAGTCCACGAAAAAATTATGCAGTCTTTTTTAAAACACTTTAGAGCAGTGGGTCCTTAACCTTTTTGAAGTCAGGGAACACTTTCGATTATATGAAAAATTTGTGGAACACCAAAATTAATGATCCAAAAAACAAACAGAAACATCCCGCGCAGAAATAAATATATTGTAGAAAATATATTATTAAATATATATAATATATTTCGCGTAATTTCACGGAACACTGGTTAAGAACTAGTGCTCTAGAGTCTGTAGAAAAATTGCATGGCTCGCGAAAAAATGCATAGTAGGATCTATAAACCGAGGTTTTGGGAGCCTCTTAATAAACAAAGCTTGATGTTTGAAAAATGTTTCCCAAATGGATTTATAACCGCACAAAGAACCCCGAGACCGGAGGCACAATGCGCGTCAGTTGTGGGCGAGATCGAACATAAATTTCCGCGAACATTTCCCTGGAAAGGAAGAGCGAAATTAGGAAAAGACGCATAATTAACGATAAGAAGAGGAAACCGTCGGCGGGACAAGATAAGTATCGCGGAACATTATACGTCTCTAAAGCCTCACGGAGCGTTTGCGTACGATGCGCGCGCGCTCCCGGTATATAGAATACATTTCGTGTTACTTACAGTTGCGTCTGTAGTACCTATTCTTTTCTTTTTTCTCTCTCTTCTTCTTTTTTCGCGCTCGCTCGCTCGCGCGCACACGTCCCCTTTCCTCCGTGCCGGCAGAACGCGTATATTTAAATATAACTTCCCTCATGAGAGCCTCCGCGCAAGAGCTGAAACGTTAGAGAAATTAATGAAAGAGTCCGGGCGCGTTTGTGCCTCGCGTTTCTCGCTCGCTCGTGTTTCCCGCTCTCCCGTTCCTCCCCGGCCAATCATTTATTTGACTTTCAGTGCGCGTGACATCATCGTCGACGCATTAACCGCGCTTACAATGTAACGCGACAATAAACATTACAACGCGCCCGTGTAACATCACCCAGAGCCCGCGCGGAATTGGCTTCCTGTTCGTTTAACCCTCCCGATCGTTCGTCATTTAATCTGAAAGAAAATTGCGCAATCGACGATCTCCGCGGACACGCTTTTGGAAATGACGAGTCGACGCCCGACCGATTTAATCTAGCCCAACGTCATCGCCAATTTCGGATCGGGTTCCTCCGAGGAGAAAATCAAATTCATTTCTGAAACTATAAATTAAACACTGCAGCTAGTAAAAGGTACGAACAATACTGGAAAGATTCTTGTGTGGATTTTTTGAAGATTCATAAAATTTTGACAAGATTAATTTCAGACCTGATTGGGTTTGTGTCAAAATTTAAATGCGGTCTTGTTCGTACATTTTCCAACCTTCTATTTCTGAAAATACTTAAGTGATACCGGACCGCTAATAAATTAAATTGTCTGTCGAAGCTGAGAGTGTATTCGATATCTCTGAAATGTTGCACCAAATCAAGCCAGGTACCGTTAACTGGTAGATCAAATTTTATCGTAGCATGCTGGGCATACTTGTACGATTAAAATGAAATGTTGAATGACTATTGCAGCGTGTAATAGTCCGAGTACGCCGAGAGTCACGAAAAATTGAAAGCTTCTTAGGTTTCCTTGTAGAAAACAAATTACAAGTCGGCTACCAGTCATCCGACAAAAATTTCGCACCAACACCATCGAGATTATCCGCGAAGATACTTAAAGAAGCAATTCGCAGAGAGCAGAACAGGTTCTTAATCTAAGTCTGTCATGGAAGAAACTGTATCGCTTTGAGATAAGGTTGCTTAAAACTCTGGATACCATCGAGTGATTTGCAACTATGTGTACCTTATTAATAGCCGAGCATTACGAAGCTGAAAGAACTGTAGCTTGTTAACAGAGAACGTGGAAAAGAAAGGGACAAAGGAGTAAGAGATCGAAGGAAAGTTTACGGAGGGAGAGAAAACTCTAGCCGAGCAGAAACGTTGATTCTACTTAAGTAGACTTTTCCTAGCATTAAATCCGACAGTAATTGCTTCCACCACAGAAAACTTTAGTCTCCGACTGATCAGTGGACCACAATTCAGTGAAAGACTGAGTGCCTCGCCATCTAATTGTAAATAACTATTTTTATTGAGAGGGAATTGATCGTCCTAACAATTTTTTAAATTCGTTAGTTACTATACGCGACTTCTAATTCGATATTGAACTTATACAGCTTTATTGATCTCATTGTTAGTGGCGTCGGGGACTAATTCTTTTAGGATTAATGCGGATGATCAATTTGTTACATCACTCGAAAGCTACAAAAATTACTTTCTTCCTTCTAAAATCGTACAAATTCGAATTAGCAAACGAGGAATTACGATAGAGGTAATTATTCAAAAATACTGTTTACTGTTCTGAGGCAGTCGGACAAAAGAAGTCGGAATAAGCCAGGGTAGTAAGAGTCAGATGTCAGGAAGGACCAGCATATAAGCCGAGGCGGAGACGTCAGACGGATATGCGGGCCGGAAGAGGGATTTATTTAAGAATCATTCGCGTTTCCCACCCTCCGGTCGGTGTCCGACGAAAACACGGCTAGGGAACGAAGAGACGGTGGATTGCTGGGGATGAGAATTGAGAGAGGATGAGAAGAGGAGGAACAGAGGAGGAGGAGGGTTGTGCCACCACGTCGGATCCGGGGAGAGCATACGGCGCCGTCTGCTTCTTTTTCATTTCCCTGGCCAAAATTTAATTTGGAACGCGTCCAGTTGCACCTTTCCGCTCGCTTGACTGGTACGAGGAAACGAAGCCCCGGAAGATCACACGAAAAATGTACGTGGCTCGCGCGCACCGTCCGCCAGGAGGATCTGGAAGCGGCACGAATTAGGAATTTTACTAACTCGGATAGTCGCATTTAATTTTAAGCCGGGAAACCATACGAGTCATTACTGTCTCCATTTTCGTGCGTATATTAAATTACAGACAGAACTAACAGGGGGTGGGGAAGGGGGTGGGCGAGGAGAGATTCGCTCCGGGGAAAAAGGGGGCGAACATGCCCAGACATATTATGGAAGAGCAGATGCATTCGAGGATTAGCCGAAGTCATCCTGGGTCCGCGCAGGATAATACACTATCCGTCCGCGACCGCGGGATCGCGGGACAAATCGGGGTTTCGGCGCTCTGGACTTGACCACGGATCAGGGATTCTTCAAATGATTCTGCCTATCGTTCCCTCTAGACGGTCATTTTTGGATTCCAGCCCTGAATTAGACTCACGAAATTGCCGATGATCAAACTCTGGATTCTTCCGGATCTTCAAATTCTTCTTGTTCTTCAAGCTTTTTGCAAGGCTGATGGATGCTAAATTATTCTAAGTGAAGATTGTGTTCTTTTTTTCTGGATGGAGAATGTCCATATGGTTGAGGATAATAACAGCACCTGGTAAGAGAGCTAGCAAGATGATTGAACAGCATCCTCATCCATTTGCAAAATACTACAACATTCAATACCTTATATTGAAACATTGCTCTTCAGAGCTCCTCGAACAGCTAACTGCATCGAGAACAAACATATGGCTACATAAATTCTAACACATGTACTAATGATTATTCCATCATCGACTTTTTCAAATTAGAAAAGTGTCTCTCTTCCCAAGGACCCTAAATACCACTGGACGCCTGCAGCAGGCCTCAATCTACCCATCAGAACGACCCAAGCCGAATCAATTCCGCGGAGGAACGAACACTGGAATTAACGTGTCGGTTAACTGGCTCGAAGTCGCGGAGACGGCCAGGTCCGTCGCATGGTTCATAAATTATGCATCGTAGCAAGCTGGCTTGTCCATCGCGGCGTCAATCAGCGCCTTCTCTTCTCTTCTCTCTCGGCTGGGCGTTCGAAAAACTCGGTGGGAAGACACAACGGGGGATCCCAAGAAGCACGGTTTCCAGCTGGCAATTTCTAAGCATCATCCCCTGTCATTCGCAGGACAGATCCACACGGTCGGTGTGTCTCCTCGCAAGCTTTTTCCCCAGGTTTCCGGGGGAAGAATTAGAGAGCGTCGCGGGTCTGAAAGGTGGCGGCTGTTGCTGCTGGACATACGCGCGGCCCGTTTAATTAATGTGGGCTTATTAGCATATAAACTCGCGCGTCCCCGGGACGTAGCCAGCCCGCGGGCGTTCAGCAGATCGTTGCGCGTCGGTCGTGGACGCGTACGTACGTACGTTCACGGGCGGTCGTAGACCCATTCTAGGCTATGGGAGTGGTCAGAGAGATGCAAAATGTCGTGGCGAGCACTACTAGAGGCAGTGGGCATTACGAAGCCCCTGGAGCACTGTTCCCGGCAGCCACTAGTTACATTGTCTAAGGTTTCAATAACCTAATGAACCCCAACGCGCAGACCAAACCGACCGAACTACCTCCTCGCCGAGGGAGAGACGGCCTGCCACTGGACTTGCTTAATTAAATACAAATTACAGCCAAGAATTGCGTCCGCCGGGGGCTGATGCAGCAGGAGGGAGACACGTTCGGATGAGGATCCGATGGATCGCCGAGTAACAGGTCCTTTGAAACATTCGTGACCGATGCTCGGGTCAAACCTGAGACCCTCGATTTTGTCGAGGAGTTCGCTGCTTGTAGAATTGCACTGCGAAGTTTTAGGGAATGCATCAAGTTAGGAATATTAGCCCGTTTGTTGCGCATTTGAGGTAGACAATTTTCAGAATATTCTATACTGATCTGATGTTAGATATTAAAGTCGTTTAATAGGATTATTGCCAAGTAACAGGTTCTTTGACACAGTCGTGATCATGCTCGGGTCAAATCTGAGACCCTCGATTTTGTCGAAGTGTTCGCTGCTTGTAGAATTGCACTGCGGAGTTTTAGGGAACGCATCATGTTAAGAATATTAGCCCGTTTGTTGCATTTGAGATAGACAATTTTTAGAATATTCTATACTGATCTGATGTTAGATATTAAAGTCGTTTAATAGGATTATTGCCAAGTAACAGGTTCTTTGACACAGTCGTGACCATGCTCGGGTCAAATCTGAGACCCTCGATTTTGTCGAGGAGTTCGCTGCTTGTAGAATTGCATTGCAAACTTTTTTGCGTGAAGTTAAGAATATTAGCCTGCTTGTTGCATTTGAGGTAGACAATTTTTCGAATATTCTATAATGATCTGATCTTAGATAGTAATGTTCATTAATAGAATTATCAATGTTTTAATGCTTTCTACAGAATTAAAAGTATCTTTATCTAATTTCCCTTCTTACTTACTAGTTATTTCGAGAATAGTTTTATAAACTAATCTAAATCTTTCTCCGCACTGGCAGTGCAGTAATTATTCCCGCAATCATGTTTCCGCAAACTTATAATCACAACCCTAAATGCCAAATGGCGTGTCTATAATCAGAAAACATAACATTTCACCGTTAAAAATAAAATCTCCTTGCACACGCAAAACACTCTCGACATCTGGAGCTAGAACTACCAGATGGGTTGTGTCGACCTGTTTGAAACTTTTATATCATATGCAATTGTGTAATTGTTGCAAATAATCACTGAGCGAATTCATTTATTCACGTATATGTTAAAACAGCAATTTAATAATTGATATAATTGACATGTCCAAGATACGGAAAATATTTGAACCATTTGAAAATACTGTTGTATTATTAAAATAATTAAAAAGGGAATTAACACTTCTATTTTGAATAAAAATCCACACTCTACTAATAAAATATGAAGTTCCAGTTTCCGATCGGACACAATAAAGCTTCCTAAAATAATTCAAAAAAGAAATTCTCCAAATTCGTGCACAGTCACATGAATATTTTGGACAAAACATCGTGCAGCTCGATGTGTTACTCGGTGAACGATTTATCGAAAATACCGAAACCGGCGATCGGCATTAAGAGATACAAGTGACGGGTAAGCGAAAGATGCACACCCACGTGCGGAATATAAAGCGGGTCATTAATAGGCCGATTAAACGAATATATTCTCCTTAGCCGATCGGTCGTGGCGTCCTCAAAATCGTTTCGCGCACGCACGGCAATTCGCAATTGGCTGGGGCGGCCGCGCTCGCGCGCGTTACATCGAGGTGCAAACGTTAAGATAAAACGAATTACCGGGATATTTACGGTTCCGGCGATTAAACGCGGATACCTCATGATCCCTGTTGCCCGGGAAAAACACATTTAAATGAATCAATGAATCGCCCCGCGGTAGTCCGGATGGGAGAAGACGCGATTAAAGTCCCGCGATTTCATCGTCGCGAATTAAAAACCCGCCTCGTCCCGCGATGCCGTGCGTGGCCGTCGTTAAGATCGCGATTCAGGCCAATTTGGACGTTTACTTTATCACCTGGAAAACGTTTCATGGCTATTTCGTGTAACACTGTAACGAAATTCCGAGTATTTACGAGTGGAGACTCGTCCAGAACAGAGTTGTTTCGCGATGAACGATGTCCAATTTTTCTGAAGTAACCGCCAGGGAGGTATTGATATACTTATTTTTAGGTATTTCAAGTTAGCCAGTCGGACTGTGATATTTATTGCTTTTTATTCGCACGATGGACCTTTCTTTATTATTCTTGATGCAATTGATGGAATTAACGGTTCCGTTCCGTCGCGTCGCAATTGATCTCATTTTCGTGCATCGACACGATGCAAATCAAATATTGTAGTACTATCTATGTCTTCTTTGTTTTCCATGCTTGGCGACCACATTGACGTCAATCTGAAGCAAGTCATCCAATTTAGTTGCTTCCACTTGCGGCGATGCGAAGACTGAAATGCTCTGCGGGATTGTAAATCGTTTCGTAAAAAGATAATTGTACCAGTGATATAAATGTGTAATTATCTTTTATGGGACACGTAAGTCTTGTTAAGGGAGCTTCTTAATTAGTTGTTCATAAACTCTGTGCCTGTTTACATTCTGCACGAATCCTTGTTATTTTTCAATCAGCCATTTCAATATTCAGTAAATTTAGAGTACACCGAA
Organism: Lasioglossum marginatum; assembly: GCA_028455795.1. Taxonomy (NCBI): domain Eukaryota; kingdom Metazoa; phylum Arthropoda; class Insecta; order Hymenoptera; family Halictidae; genus Lasioglossum; species Lasioglossum marginatum. The sequence continues at coordinate 5,447,527 of CM052250.1, forward strand.
ATTAATTTGACTATTGCCACATACAATCCAGAAAGTATTAGAACATTGAATTTCCTATGCTCGAAGAATTGTCGATAATTGAACCCGCGATAATGTCATTAAATAATGGATAAAATGTATTGAGAAATTTTCAACTCTTCGTAGATGATGAATATTGAAAAAGTAAAGTTCGGACTAAACGTCGGTGAATTCTTTGGTGCGACCGACTCGGTAGCCGAGGTCAGCCGGTGCATCTCGAGCGTAGTGACCCGTTGACGCTTATAAGCGTCAGCGGGGATCGCCGGTTCCAATTCGACGCGGGTTTCACAGCCGGTTTGCGTGCGCGAGAAGAAGCGGCCGCTTGCGCGAGGAGCCAGAGGCCAATAAAACTTAACTCCTAATTAAGAAGCGTGAAGGATGAATCTATTATCCGCGCGGAGGCCTTGCCAACGCAAATACGCCGGCAGTAATGTCGCCGTTGGTACAAACATACCCATGGACACGGCCGGGCATACGTGTTCATTAGGCGTATTTGCTGTTTAGCATTTCAAATTCGGCGGGAGAGCGCCAGGGCGCGATACAGAAGCCACGGGACCGGGTGAACCGCGACCACCGCCCGTCCGCCACAGAACCCTTTTGGCAATCAAATATTTTAATTTAATCGACCTGCTAATGATACGTCTTACATTCGGTACGTGGGTGCTCCCCGGTTCACCCGGCCGTCACCCGTATTCGAATCGACCACTCAATTCGTGGCCAGACGATCGGTGACTTAATTGAACGGCCGCGTTCGAGATTAACGCGTGCTGGATTTCTCAACACGTCCACTGCCCACCAATCATCCCCCAAAAATCTTACAATGTCCAAGCACTATAGAATGACTAGTGGATCAATCTGGAATAAATTCAGTATAATTCTCACGACAGTATCTTATCGCTGAATTAATTCCGTAAGTGTCGCTCTTAAACTTCTACACGATATCTGTATTTCTCCGATTTTCTCCGAGTTTTTCATTTTTCTACAATCAGAGTTTGCAACAGAAAAATCGGAGACCTTTCTGGTTCCTTTCTAGTAGGCTATCGAATGGGACATCTTGTTTCGCAATTATGGAATCATGCAATTAAATCTGCCTGAAATCATGCGACGAGTTCGCTCGAACGTTTTACTTCTCGAGATGTGCTTCCGAGGGTTGGATTGTCTTGTGGACACAGAGTTCGCAGCAATCTGTTTGGCAGCTTAATCTCGAGCAGCTGATGCTGCTACTCTTGAGAGTAAAACTTCGGAGAGCCGCTACAGAGTGAGAGAAATGATTTCGGAAGTTTCGCGAGTACTGTGTGTCCACTCCGAGGAGGATACTGCAAATACTATTAGCAGCAGAACCATCTTTTGCATATGGACTTCAGAACGTGCTGATAAAAATGATTGAAATGTTAAAAAATTATGTAGAAGCTAAAGAATATTGTTACACCTGTTCATTTAATATCGATGTTAAGCCCCGCCAGTCTGATAATAATGATCTTTGTTTCAATTATGGGATTCTTCTCGTTATCTTCTAACAAATTTATAACTGTACTCTAAGATCAGAAAGAATCTATTTCTACATTCAATAAATCCTTTCTATATTTATCCTGATTCAACTACCACAGAACAAGTGACAGATTGTTGTAATCGTAGGATTGTACAGTTGATTGACAATTCGCCGAGCTGTGACATTAAATTTCATTAATTATGTAGAATATTGGGTAATTATTTACATTAGGGGCTTCCTCACCGATTTTGATGACGTTGAAATATGTTGTCAAGGTCATCATTCTGAACAACTTTTTCCTATACATGTTACCGCCGTTCAGCTTTAGTTTCCGAGATATTCGCAAAAAAGTTTCAACATCTCAAAAAGTGATCGGAGTAGGTCTGGGTTAGATTTGAAATATAGAGCGTATTTGGCGAGAAATAAGGGCTAATATTCCCCGTTACGGAACACGGAAACAATATTATGTTGGATACATTGCAGAATTTTTAATTCGTCGATGCCATAGTTTTGACAATAGAATAACAGCATTTTTTGAAATGATGGCCGAAATATTTCCTGTTATATAAGATTAATAATAAAATATACACCACTTCAAATAGAAACGTCTATTGTATTGAGGGTCCCCCAAATCCCATCCCTGCTAAGAAATCTAACCCAGACCTACTCCGATCACTTTTCGAGATGTTGCAACTTTTTTGCGAATATCTTGGAAACTAAAGCTGAACGGCGGTAACATGTATAGGAAAAAGTTGTTCAGAATGATGACCTTGACAACATATTTCAAAGTCATCAAAATCGGTGAGGAAGTCTCTAATGTAAATATTTACCTGTTGCACCTGTTCATTTAATATCGATGTTAAGTCCTTCCAGTCTGATAATAATGGTCTTTGTTTCAATTATGGGATTCTTCTCGTTATCTTCTAACAAATTTATAACTGTTCTCCAAGAACAGAAAGAATCTATTTCTACACCCAATAAATCTTTTCTATATTTTTCCTGATTCAACTACCGCAGAACAAGTGACAGATTGTTGTAATCGTAGGATTGAACAGTTGATTGACAATTCGCAGAGCTGTGACATTAAATTTCATTAAACTCGTCACGAAAAGCAACTACTGTATCCACCAGCAACAACGAGGTCTTTCTTTCTCGATCGCAGCGCATCGGGATGTCTATGAAACGAGGAAAATGTCGTTATATTGTTACGTTGCACAATAGTGCTTTAAACGAGTCCAATCGTCGCTTTTGATCCTTTGACAAGGCTGAGATCGCAGCATCGTCGAAATTGTTGATCAGGAACGATTCATCGACACGAGACAAGAAAAACAACGATCGGTGAAGAACGACGAAGCGGAGAAGTCGGAGAGAAAAAGGAGAGATAGAGAGAGAGAAGGAGAACGAGAGAGAGAGAGAGAGAGAGAGGAGAAGTTCACACGCAAGAAAGTTCTTTGATAATTCTGCAATCTCATTCCCCGCTTCATTTACCTTCTGTCCCCCACCTGTCTACACCTAGTTAACCGGGCCGGCACACGATGAGTTTTGCATCCCGCTTCTAATAATAGCGATCGCTTCATACATTTTCATGGCATTACAAAATCGGAACAAATAGAGTGTACACGCGGCAATTACGAATGCATTATGCAATATAAATATTGATGCTTCCTGCAAAAACGAAACGCCGAACCCGGCCGAACGGAATGCAAAGCGTTCCGGGAAGGAACCGCAAAGGAGAGAGCAAAGGGGATCCCCGACGATAACGTCTCTCAATGGGGGTTCGATCTTTCCCCCGTGGCTTTCCTATGGCATTATACGTTTCGTCGAGATACCAGCTCGCGTGGGACGATTAACGGCGAATCGTTTTGTACCGATGATTAAGCAACTAACGTGTCTGTTCAACGCTCTATCGCATTTACACGTTTATCTCGCCCGATTCTATCTGACACGAAAAGTAACTAGACGTGCACTACCTCGCCAAAAATTAAAATTCCCTATCAACATATTTATTCAATTATTATTCTTCAAGTATTTTTATTATTTTAGTGTCTGTGAAATAGAACATTTGTAAGTCGTCCTATTAAAATGTTGAGTTTTAATATGTTCTAGTTTTAATGCTAATTCTTCATAATTAGGATTTGCTCGAAACTGACTCGTGAACAAATTTTATTTCAAATTCTAGAATTAAAACACAAAACGAATCAATTTCTATTTTTCTGCAAGCAATATGGTTTAATGTAATATTATGTTAAATTAATTATGTTCGACGAAATGTCAAATCAAAATGTTAATTTATTCGTATAACTTTGAACAAAATATATGAAAAATATTTAAATTCTAAGAATAAAATAGACCCGGCTTTAAAAAATGCAAGTAATATGACTCGGAAGTTACTTAGCAACGTAGACAATTAAAATCTAAGGAGGAATAATAAATTTTTCTATCGACGTGGTAAACGAGGACATATTGCGGATAAACGAAGAGAAGCTTGAAGAGTGTAAATAGGTTTATAGGATTATTGATTCAGGCAATGTAACTATTCCGTTTAGTCTGTGAATTATGCAGACATTGTTGAATAAATTATAAACAAATTGTATGTGTGCACCTTTAATAGGAAAATCTAGGAATGGAATTTATAAATTGATTTCATTCCTACCGGTGATGGATATTCGTTGATTTAATCACCGGTTTCCTCGCTACTTATTCGCGGAGTTTATCAAATTATCAGGAGCCGAAGATGTATTCATTATTCCATACTAAATCGGTTTAATTCTGCTCGAGTCCCATTGTTGCGGTTCATCGTGACGATTTAAATTGACAGAAGTTGAATGAAACTTGTCGGTTCTTCTAAAAGCCCTACCAGAAATCATTCGATTATCTTCGACTCCGTGGTAAATAATGGTTTTTAGCCGAATGAATGAACGTTTATTTTACCTATCTTATTCAATTTATCGTTGACACAACATGGTGATAGATGACAAACAAAAATATTCGGATCTCTTAGTTTCAATTTATGATAACGCGTTTAATGGAACACTAGATTGAACGTTTTCTGCATTGAATTGCTCGCCCATAGAAAACGAAATTATTAGATCACTGATACTAAAAGTACTGACAACAGCTACTAAAAGTGATTGATATATCTGATCATATCTTTCGGTGTCAAATGATTTTCAATTTAGTAATGTTTACATACGGAGAAGTATGATCAATTAAACATATTGACATATCACTACGTGTAATGAAAACTAGTAATTGTAATGATTCACTCACATGAAGAGAGAGAGAGAGAGAGAGAGAGAGACTAGAAGAGACATAGAAATCGACCAAAAGTTAGACTGACAGTTCCAAAATCATCGTGCACAGTTCCCATCCGAATAAAAAGCTCTGGAGCTCCCACATCCGTCTCATTGGAGCAAAAAGCATCAGAGAAGGCTACGGTGGAAGCATCGGTGCTCTTTTGCTCTCGAAATCCCTGCGGTACTTCGCATTGTACGTTTAAGAGGGACGGGGGGTTGGTTGATCCCCGACACGCGTCAAAGAATCATCCCCTTTCAACGAATCATCTCGGGCCGCCGGTTCCGCCAGTGCATCTTGACATTTTGGCAGTGGGAGCAATGCGGGTGGGAGTGTTTGGTTATGGTGGAGATTCGGAGAAAAACAGACGAAAAAAGAGAGTAGAAGGGAACAGAAGTAAAACTGACCGGAACAGTGTAAAACTGACCGTAACGTGGATTCGATCAGGTGTCGGATGGTTTTGGGGCTAGCCGTGTCAGAAGGGAGCTGGACGGGGCTCGATTTATCGACAACCTGTACCGACGGTGTTGTTAAGACCTCGTGGAAATGGCTCGCACAGTACGATCCATATTACGGGGGAGCCAGACAAGATGACCGCTTGCTGCTAGCTCGCCGGCCAAGATCTGCGCGAGAGGGTTCCTCGTCGGAGGGTGAGTGGCCAGCCGGCGAAGCTGGAATAAGTTATCTGCAACTAGCAACCCTTCGGCTAAGTGGACGGTTCTCAAGCGGGAACATCTCACTCCATTGTCCCGTCCCTGAAACGACGCCGGCGTTCCTGCTAGAATGGCTATCGACTGGCGAATCTATCAGCTACCCCCAGAAATTGGATAATTCGACCGACAAAAACTATTCCTCGCATGATTCTTACTTCAATCCTCCCGCACCACCGTGTACCTAACGTTCTAATTTGGAAAAACACTGTAGGCTGCAGGAATTTATTCGACTTGATAGAAATTTTGTATAATCAGGAATCTTATAATACCTGATTGGGATTTGTCCTTTTAATCTGTTCATTGCTTCAAATTGCACGTACTCCTCTTTGTCATATATGTATAAACTTATTAAAATGATTCAAAGGAGAAAAGTTCGAGTTTGCACAAAGATCCGCAATCTAGTCGTCAGTAAGATTCGTTAATCAAATTTTCATAGTCGCCGGGAACTATCTTGCATCTTCGTTGCTTCGAAACTAGCTGCGAGCGCACCCTTCCGTGATACAACTACTGCAACTACACAGTGAGAACAAAAACAACATCGCTAAACATTCATGAAACAATATCAGGATATCACAAACGACCTTTCATTACTGATTGAAAATCTGATTAACAGGTTGGACATTTTGAATTTCTTAAAACAGGAAATATAATTTCACTCAACTGCTGCTTTTAAGGATTAACTTAGAAAATGTTAATTTTGCTATAAGTGTCCCTAGTGATAAAGATTGTAGAATGATGATTGCACAAGCAACCTCCGCAGTTTAGGTGACTAACTTCCGGATGATCTGATTAAAAAATCGGTAGGTGTCGGTGTGTTGAGTTCTTGAGATTTCGGGAAGAAAGAGTCGTGGCGGAAGGTCCCGGGGAGGGTAAAATCCAGCAGGTGCAAAGAAAGCCAATTGCAACGGACATTAGGTGGGTTGGTAGTGGAGAAGGTAGCCCGGCGGTGGTAGAATGAGGGATGGGCCGAGTGTCCAGGTTGGAGGGTCGTTTATTGATCTCTCAAGTCCGAACCTCGCCTCGTGTACAAGAGGGACCTAACCCCATCCCATACGCCCTCGTGACTGGCCACAACCACCCCAGCGGCCGCACGCCGAGACACTGGACACAACGACTCCCTCCTCAGCCTCTCCTTCCACCTTATTCCACCCTCTTGGGAAAATAGGTTCCCAACCAGAACCCTTTGCTCGGTGCAGTGTAACTCTCTGGACCGAGGTATACTATCTACCAAACTAAATAAAAGATCTGACACACTTACTCGCCGCGAGGACTCTTAATGGACATCGTCACATCTCCATTTTCGTTTGTCTTTATCTTTCCTTTATTTTTTGCAGCTATGAATAAGGATGTTTGCGACTGGGGATGTTAAATTCATGATATTAGAGACCGTTTTTCAGCTAAATGGGAATAAAAGGGCTCACGTTAAGGGATCTGTCTCCTAGAACGTGATATAGGTTTCATTTAACTTTGATTACACTTGCTTCATTGCATTCTTGTTTTTTATGACGTCTTTTTGTGTGACCTTGAATTTTTGGAATTAAAATTGCAGTAGTACGAGGAGGACTATCATGCTATTATGTCGTATTTGATCGATGTTTAATTGGGAATTCGTGTGTTGTATTGATAAGGATGGATCATAAAGGGCGATCTACTAAAATTCCCTCGGAAATACATTTTGAAATGATTTCGAATTCCCTTACAAACCTGAAAGTGTCCACTTTTGCACAATCGAAAGAATCATTTTCAAACGATAAAGCTGCTCATACCCACACAAATATAGATCGTTCCTCGCCGTTTGAAAAGATCCCGACCACAAAAATGGTTCAAAGCAAGGCAAATATTGTACCTCAAGTGCCGATAAAACAGTTGGTTTCGTTACACGTCGAGCATCGGCCGCAACAAACTCGCGCAATCTCCGATCCGATAGCGGCGTATCTCTGAATCGGGGATCGAGAAATCTCGAACTTTGAACCGGCATCACGTAGCAACCCGTTCCGCGTTCCGACACGGAGGAATCCTTCTGTCGTTGGTAGCCGAGGAACCGGGATGTTTTATCGATTGCCGATGTCTAGCAGCGGGATATTTCCGCGTTCGACGGAATAATGAACGAGTGACTAATTGACGGTGAGATACAAGGTGAATAAACGAGATCGTTGTTCCGCGGGCCGAGATTTCCATGATAGATACACGATACTTGACGTGTTATAATTTCGAAGGGGTTACGATGCCGGGGCACGTAAGCCCCGGCGAACAACAAGGCCCCAGACAAGGGACAACGGTATATCTTTTCCTGACGGACGGTTGAAGGATCGCATCGGCGTACTTTGTTTCGTATTAATTTGCATAAGGGTGGCTAATGTAAGCAGAGACTGCTGTTGGGGTGCGCGTCGCCCCCGGCCAGGGATAATGCACGAGCCGCGATCGCGACTAGATGTTTCTTAAGCGGCACACGCTAAAAACGGCATAATTGGCCAAATTAATTTTCTGCCAAGACGCATCCGTCTCGATATAGATACAATAACCATCCCCTCCCATCCCCTCGACAAAACCAAACCTCCTTGAAGAAACTCATCCCCCCGGTCAGCCGGCTTGAATATATTCAGACATCTTATCTCGTCAAGCTTAAACCTGAAACCGCCGGAAGCTGAACGCTTTCCTGGAAAGTGTTCCGCCCGAGGTGCGTTCTAGCCGTCATGTTTTTAACGCTGACTTTATAAATACTGGTTTCTGTAATAACCTCGGATCGGCGCTGGAAGAAAGGCAGATCCAGTGAATACGCATGCGTTCCCGAGGAATTCAGGAAGCTCGGCGGGCTGCTAATTTTCTTGGGAATCAGATTGATACTCGCGCTGAAACTGTGGGAAAAGTGGGCATGTTTAGCGAAGCAGCAGCTGTCGGTAGACAAGTTTTCATCAGACGTGTACGGTTAGTTAATATCAAACGTCGTGGAACAGGATCCAATCATCTTAGATTCCTTATCAATTCGTTAGGCACGAAATCGTTTTTGTTTTTCACCTTCGATGATTCTTTAACAGAAAAATCCATTACTTTAGTATTAGATACAATGAAGAATAATTTTTGTTTGAAGAAGATTTCAGTACTGTTCGATAAAATTGCAATCAAAATTCTTGTGTTCTGTAGAAAATGTTCGCAAACGTTTTGGACGATGCACAAAAGAATTTCGGATGAGAAAAGTCGACCGATGTTGGAAAAATGGTTTGTTGATGGGAGAATGATCGTAGGATGGTTTATCGGGAGCATGTAGTCGATTGATCGGCCTTGAACCATTTCCGTGTCAGTCTGGCCGAGCAAATCCGTGGTTCCGTGTTTTCGGGTAACTTTCGTCGACGGTGTACGGGTACATACGAAATCGTGCGGGATCACGAAATGAACGGCGCGGTGGCACGTTTCCCTTCCAGCAATCGGGTGTGCTCTCTCGCCGGTATTTCCCGTTTTATTCTCTAACCCAGTTTCGTGGCCGAAGTGAGTCTGAGGCCGCGCAGACAGAGGGCGAAAAGGGAAAAAGAAGAGGACGGAAGCCACGGCGATAACTGAGAGAGAGAAAGAGAGAGAGAGAGAGCTTCAGACTTTTACGGTAATGCAGCGTCGATTCGAGTGGGGTTTTCTGCTGGCAGCAACTGGTGGCTGAAAAAAAACCCACACCCCTCGACGAGTTTCTTCGAAATCTTCCCGTTCGCTTTTTATCGGTTTACGATTACGCGTTGTCAACGGTTATACGAGACGCTGACGCTGTTACCTGTTGTATGAAATTATTTTTCTGTCACCTGTTACGCAAAACGGCAATCTCCTGCGAATGCTCCACGAAATTCTTCCCTTCATTAACAGATGATATTATATTTGTTCATTCGGATTTGATCACCGGGCGATTTTGACAATTTTTGGTTACAGACAGTTTCTGAATTATTTTTAACCAGGAACTATTATCCAAGTATATAGTTTTTGGTTTTTCAAAATATTGGTCTAGTTTAATTTAAAATTAGAAAAATAGGTTTTCAATAAAATACCACTGGGATTTTTTCAAAAATAATTTTATACATAAAAAAGTCTGTTAGATAAAACACCAGTACATCCTTCAGGCTTGTTACGTCGACACGTGAAACCGTAACACAGAAGTATGGTATCTTCTTTTTTATTTTTCGGCATGTCCGCGGGCGTGTTCCTCGTTACGCCCTCAAGCTGACGGTATCGGGGTCGAAGAGCGGCCGAAGAGAGAGAGAAACAGGAAACGCGTGGATGGTGGAGTTTGGGACTTTTATGGTCTGAACGTTCGCTCTTCAGCTACCACGGTGTCTCGTTCCCTCGACCAGCTCTCTGTCTCTCGTTGCAGCATCAGGATCGAGAGGGGTTTGCGGATGCCGCGAGCAACTGGTGGTGGAAAAACACCCTCGTTCGCTCTCTCGCCACCCCCTTAGCACCCTCCAGCACGGGCATCATGCTCTCCTCCACTTCCTTTCGTTCCATCCACCCCCGCAACTCGGCTCCTATGAGGCAGCGGCTTGCTCGACGACTCAAAGCGATCCTTCGAGTTTTATGAACACATAAACGCTCCCGGGCACGCGGGACCTCTCCATTCAAGCCTTGTCCCTCTCTCTCTCTACCTTTCTCTCTTTCTCTCTCTACAGCTCTCGCTTCTTCTCCGATCTCTCTACTTTTCTGCCTTTTTCTCTCTACAGTTCTTTCTTCTTCTCTGGACACCTCTGCCTTCTTCGCTCTACAGCTCTTCTCCCACCTTTCTGCTTTTCTGTCTTTGTCTCTTCTTCTCGCATCACTTTCCGTACCTTTCTCTCCTTCAATCTATCCAGTCTCTTCTCCACTACTCTCTCTCCTATTCTTTTCACTCTCCTGCTCGGCTCGTCTCGCTTCTTCCCTCTTCACTTTCCACGTCTCTCCATCCTTCTGTCTTCTTCTGTCCTCTACTCTGTCCTCCGCTGTCCCCGTCGGATCTATTGAGCACGCAGAGACGGTGGAAAGAAAGGTTAAACGTTCCGCCGACAACTTGACTGGAAGGGGACAGGGAAAAAAGGAATCCGTGCGAACACTTTCACCGGCAGACGATACCGACCCTCGGATGCACCCTCGACCACGATTCAAACGTCGCCGTCGCACCACCATCCACCATCACCCGTTCCACTTTATTGTTTCTCGGTTTATTCCGCGTCCTGTTTCAGCTTCCTTCGGTTAACCGCGTCCCGCTGCCATTGTTCGAGCTACTACACACGTCTTGTCGCGGATTTTACAACCCTTCTGCGGGGGTGGTTTCGGACCACCAGGAGCTTTGATGCGGCGATTACTATCCGGTCATTGGTTTTTGGATTTTCCGGAAATTTTTATTTCGCATTAAGTGGCCTGAAAAATCCTTGTAAATGGTTTAAGTTGTTTTATGAGATGGCGACTGTTAAATTGAGATTTTTTTGGTAATATTTAGTGACTGATTTTAATGTGTTCACGAATTGCAGAACAAGAGATTTTATTTACTTTAATCGTCCCGCTGATGTTGATAGGGTTAGAAATGTAATTTGGAAGAAGTCACTTTCGAATGCAAAATAAATAGGGTATGGTTTGCAGAATATCTTGTCGGACGCGAGATTTAATTGCTCGAGTAATTCCGGCAGCAGGACCATGATCCAACGTGGCCGATCGATAAGTGGAATTCTTTTCTTCGTGGAAGTTCGACCGTCTAATTCTCGTGTGTTCATTGGCTCTGCAATACCCGCGGTCTAATCCCTTAGATCAGTGGTTTGGTACCCCAAGCTATTATTAAGACTCGAATAATTCAGGTTAACAGCTAGCACAGTCCGGAATAATCTCCATTTGCATTTCGTTGTTTGCTTGGCGCAGACCAGGTCCACGCAAGAATAAACATCCTCGAAGGGACAGTGGTCTCCCCGCTATCGTCAGCTGTCTGAACTCTCAAAACTTTCCAGAAATCGATTCAATGATTTTTAGATCGTCTCAGGAACATTTCTTATAGTAATACTGAAGTTTTCATTCGGAAAAGTATTAATTCAATAAAAGAATTCGGAAACTTCATATCTCCATTCAGGCTCCAAAATTCTGATACTCTCGGATACTATCAGGATCGTTATTCCAATAGTCAATAATTATTGCTGGCAGATGATTTTTCTTCAGAAAGTAAATTTTTATAATAATTGTTCGGGGTTCCAAAGCTTCACTCAAGCTTTTGATATTTTAAATACTATAGACTGGAAGTGTGTAGAATACACTTTATTAAACACTGGGATAAATTGTCTCTGTGGGCCAACATTTTTAATTTATTTATTGTTCGGGTTTCCAACGCTTCACTCAAGCTTTTGATATTTTAAATACTATAGACTGAAAGTATGTATTAAACACTGGGATAAATTGCCTCTGTTGGCCAACATTATAAATTTATTTATACCATATTTAAGAACAACTCCTCCAGGGAGCTAGTACATATTCAAAAATAAAGAGCTCATTTGGTCCTACTTGCTAACCCTATCTCATAAAATAAAGTGCTTATTCGATCGTTAATCATCCATTGAGCAAAGAAACACCTGGAAAATAACTTGCCAGCGGAACCTTGAGAATAACCGGAGCTAATTGGCAAAATTAAGCGAGTGGTCACTAAGAGGAGCGCGAGGACCAGTTATCGATCATGCCGGGCGTATCCTACCGAAACCTTAAAACTGCTGGTTTCGTCTAATTCGCCTGTCGGTTTGAAATTGCCTTTTTTCCGAAAGCGTCTCGGGGCCGGGACCCGTCTGGACGATGGTCAATCGGCCGAGTCGAGTCCTGGTGGCTTCTTGCAGACTCTCCCCGAGAGTTTCCAGACTCCGGAGCCGGTTACAGAGCTGGCCGGGCAAATACAGGCTATGCATAACAATCGATCTCCCAGGAAACTATGGGGGCGGATGGCGAGCGGGCGGATAAACCAGGGTAGTTCCCGTCGTAAGGGGTGAGGCGGGCACGAGGGCAGACTGGCACAAGATGAGGGAAGTCTGAGATAGCCACTGGCCAACACCCCATCTGCTGCCCCTTTCGAAACCAGGTTATCTGTTCAACCCCCGTTAGAGTCGAATGAGAATCGTCTAGGAGCTGGAAACTACGTTGCGCAACCCTCCGTGTGATCGGGACAATTGTTAATGCTCGAAAGACTCCCGAAATTATGCGGATCCCCTTCCCAACCCTATTTTCTCTCTACACTCCCCCCCCCCCACCTGTCTGCGGGGATCGCCTTTCTGATTGCAATTACCCGGGACGAACTGGACGATAGCTTTTTGTGCGTGATCGTTGCTGCATCATGCTCCCTGCACACTTGCACAGTTGCGTGAATAGAGCTGCGAATTGCTATTTTAGTAATATTCATTATTTTTTTCGGGTGGTGTTCAGGACTTTGTAATTCAATAGGCTTTTCAATCACTAGAAAGTACTTGAAAAAAATCGTACATACAAATTTTTTGTGTCGTCCCAAAGGGGATAGTGTAATCTTCAAATCTACGGAAGATTCGTTCACGATAAAAATTTGTCAATGCTTTCACAAATATTTCAATATTAAAAAATATACACAAAAGTAGAGACTTCAAGTTTTTGGTCCATGTTTATCAAATTAAAATATTAAAATTGTCTGCACCAGTTTTTTGGAACAAACAAAACACGTAAATAAAACGACATTTTTTCTTTTAATAATTTTCATAGACTGTACGTAACATAGAATTGTTCTGAAATACTTCTGATCTTTTTACTATGTTGTATTTCACTCGTGTTTTTCGTAAATGCATAAACTCCCCAGTCTAGGCATAGGTATTCCAAACAAGTGGAAACGGTCAGTCATCCACAGACACGCCAGGCTCTTATTCAACGCGCTTCCGACTTTCAAAAACTCGATGTTACTATATCATGATTAGAATGTTTGCGTTAGAAAGTGACTAAATCGAACGAGTTCTTCGAGCAATTAGCTCGATCTCATTAGCCCGTCCTGCCCCCTCGTTAGAACTTCGAAAACCGGAATGAATTACATCCGGAGTTTTCCGTTTTCACTTATTTCTTCGGAGATCAGCCCCGATATCTATTATCATCTATAAAACTGCGAGGTCCATTATCTGTAGCCGGGGACTCGCGGCCGACGTAAAAATTAAAGGCTCCGAGTTAATTAAAACGTACCCGTGGAGCCGTTATTTTGCGAAATGAACTTTTTTCATTCGCGCAACGACGTCACTAGCAAAATATAAATATTATAAATTTTCTCTCGATATAATAACCTTTTTTTATACTTCCCCTGGGGAAGGGGCGGCGGGAGAGAGAGAGAGAGAGAGAGAGAGAGGGAGGGGGGTTGCGTGGGCGGAACATCGGGAAAGACTGATAATTTAATGCGTTACGCACGAATCCCACGTTTTCGCCTGTTTACCCATCCGTATTATGCTGAAAAGCGGCATCGATTTCCATATGAATTTTTATTCATTTCATAATGGGACTTTTATTTTATGAAATGCGCCCGGTTTCTGTTTTCACTCGCGATTTATAAACACGAGCCGACGAATTTTCCATCGCGCCGCTCTGTAAGTTACGTTTGCAGTTCGCCGCGTCTTCATTAAGTATCGCCATCCATGATTCGTATTGATCGTGTAAAAATTCACAATGCGACGGGGAAACGCGAAATTAAAGACAAATAAACGGTAAGCTGCCGTGTATGAGACCGCCTCCCCTGATTAACGAGTTTGTGTCCGACTGTTTCACTACTGATCGTTAGACTGCGAATTTGATCCAGTTGTTACGAATACGATTAAAATTTAAGAACGTCGCATATACTATCCTCGATTTATTAAAATCGCAGAAACATTTTTACCTGCCTCCAGTTGCGTGCGTTTATCTTCGAAAATCAATTTCTATCACAATCCATAATAAATGTCGTTCCCTGAAAAGAAATATTCCAAATAGATGAACGGACCTGTGAAGGGTTAAGATCACTGTCGTTTTTCTAATGTATCTAAAGAAAAAAGTAATTGTATCGCAATGATAGAAAAAAAACAAATCGTTTTTGTTTTTAAATTACAATACAGCTTAATAATAACAGTCCTATCGTCGAAATATTTCTTCCTCGAAGTGCTCACTCGTAAGGGACTCGCATTGAAATTTCTTCAAAAGATTCTGTTCTAACACGAACCTCGTCCTCGGGTTCTCTTCTGAGAGTGTTCGTTTTTCTAATATGAAGGATCTGAACACATTCTGATAAAAATGTATGTTAATAATTTCCTCTAAACCCAAATAAAATTCTATTTTGGTTTTGCTAATATACAGCTATTGGAGAACATGTAGGCATACAATTTATATAAATATTCTCCATTTTTAGGAAATTACGATCTACGAGGAAAGTTCTAGTCACTAAAACCGTAAACTAAATCGTAAGGCAAGGGGTTAAGATTACTGTCATAAAATTGCTGTGGCACGTCGATTTGCAATTCGCGTATCCAGAATAGCCAAAGCGTCGGTACAGCTCGTTGTTGATGCGAGCTTTTGCCGGGCGAGTTTCCGTTCGCATAATAAAGTACTCGATAGCTCACAATAGACTGTACATAGACAAACAGATTCAATGGGGAGGTAGGTTCCATCAATAAGTAGGGTGGTCGGTGGCTTTCGGTATTATATCGACTGTGCTATTAAGCTCGTTTTTTCCCCCCGGTTAGGAAGGCACGGAGACACGTCTTTGTGCCTCCGCGAAGCACGTCCGAGACCGGAGACGAGTGAAGCCATCGGTCAACCAGCATTACGGCATTTGCATGTTATTTACTCGCGAACCACCGAGTACATTTGTTTGGATTATCCCTGAAATAAACCAGTGGCCGTTTCCCCCCTTCGCGCTATGCCCGAGCATCGTAGAGTGCAAGCTTCCAGGAAAGCAGACAAATGGCCCTAGTTTGTCCACTTTATGCCCGTTTACATCATTCGAGAAACGTCACTATCGCGGCCTTGCAGGGGACGGCCCGCCGACGGCTACGCAGTGCTCTCATTTTTACTCGAAAACGAACCCTCCATCCTTCATCCCGCCGCGGACCACTGAATTAAACGATAAGCACCCTCATTTCACAAAGTATCGGTCATTGCTCCCTAGTATTTCGTTGTCGAAACGAATTTCATAGAATGACGTTCCGAAACGAAAAAACCATAAGATACAGGGAGTGGTTGTAGCAATTACAAAAATGGCCCCAGTCGGGGTTTACGGGGAGCTCGGCGCCGCGTCGGCGTTGATCAACAATAATACAAAGCAATGATGTTTTAATAAAAAGCGAGTAATTGGACGGTGGAGGGGGTGGGGCTAGGAGTGTCGGGGTAAATTTAAAAGCGCAATCACGCGAAGATGAACGCTTTGGCGACCGGCCATTTTTCGTGGCGATCGGTTCCTGGTTGCAGGAATCTTGCATGTCGCTCCGGCCGAATGGAGCTGTACCGGGGATATGTAGATCCGATTCAATTAAAGAGAAACGCTGCTGCCGCTGCTGGTACTGCCTGCTGCCTGCTGCCCCCGTATAGATCACATACTCTCTCCCTCGGCATCGGGGGAAACGATCCGGATACGTGAGTTATTCCGCCGGCGAATCCCGCTAAACGTGCACGATAAACCGGCGACCGGTGACTTTTTCGAATTCCCATCGAGTCCCGCTCGGATACCAGACGACGTTCTCTTGGCTCTCTTAATCGGTATACATTGGAATGCTTCTCAGGCGCACGGTGCACCGAGGGCTAAGTAATCGTTGCACAATGACGAATCGCATAAATGTGAAGATCTCGGAGACTCTTCGGCCGGCCGGCCAGGAACCTCGAATAACACGGCGACCCGACGGCCCCCACCGCTATTTCATTCTGAACTTTGACCCGACTGTTTCTTCGTTTTCGACCCTGGTATTCACCATGCGAACGGCCACCGGGATTAGAGTAATCGATCCTCCCTCCTCCGATATCTTCGAGAAACGTTCACTTCTTTTTATCCTTTCCTCACCGATTTTTGTATTTTTACACTAGAACACAATTCGTGAGGTTACAGAAATATTTTCGTGAGGCATTTTTTGGATTCCATGAAATTTGGATAAATTCAATCCTTAAAAATTTGTGAGGATCGGACGATATCTCCACACAGTTTTATTGTGATTTCCTAAAATCGAGGCTCGGACGATGTGTCCACACAGTTTTATTGTGATTTCCTAAAATCGAGGCTCGGACGCCCAGTTGGCCCAGTGCACCTAATTAAAAAAACGTACGCGTCCGAAAATCCGGAAAGGAAGAGGCAGAAATAATTTCCGAAGCATGCGATGCCTCGGAGGGCCGATTTTCCTGGCCCCCTTCGCCGCGCTGTCGAGAGCCTCAAAAACTCGCGTGGCACTTGGAAGCGCAGCGGGTGTATCGATCAAGGTAAAAGCTTGGCGTTCTCAAAACTTACAGGAATTCCGTCAATTACAGCCCCGTCTTTTGGAATTCCCAGCGAGTCCATGGGATACGAAACGACGTTCCGTGACTCCCCTAATCGGTATTCATTGGAATTCGTTTCGATCCAGGACATGTATACAACATCCACCTTGACGCGCGTATGCAGTCGCACACGTATGTACAGTTCCATAGACGTGACATGTGCGTATCAATATATACATACATACGGACGAATATGTGACCGTCTTCGTCCACGCGATATTCGCAAATTTATGGCAATTCCGTCAATTAAGTCGAGTGAAGCGGAGTCATAACATAAATATGTAAACGGGCAGGACGAGCTTCTCTTGGAGTAGCCATATAAGCTGCGCTTGTCCATCAATGTCTCCGCGAAAGAGGTCCAACATGCTCGTAAATGCATACCCAACGAAATGCAACGGTCAGTGGCTATCATACATCCGTACGTGCGGATCTGCGCATCGCATAACTCGTCCTTCCCTTCTCCTTCGCGAATGCACGAGCGAGTGCACCCGTGCACTCTCGCATTCGCATTCGCGCGCGCGCGAGCGAGCGTGTACCCGAAGGTTTAGCGTTTGCAGAAACGCGAGGGACTCCGCGCGGATTCTTCCCGTATATTTGGCGAACCGATTTAGTACGGACCCTGCGAACCCCGATAAACTTTTCGCAAGTAACGAGCGACCTGTCGGACCCCGATACTTGCTCGTCTCGATAAGTACCATAAACTTGACGTGATTGTTGCCTCTGGCTCCTCCAGGTTAATTCAGACAGGGCTCTGGCCATTTGATACTCCCTTCCCTCCGTTAGGAAATCCTCTTCCACATTAGGTGGAATTTTTGAACATTTTTTCAGATCATTATTGCGATACTTGCAATTATTTGAATTTGTTTCATGAGGAAACTGTGATCGTATGCTTCAGATGATTAAACTGTGGATTTCTGTGTAATATAACAAACTTTAACATATATATATATCTGTAAATATATTTTTAGAAATTAAACAGTCTTCGTTGCTGAATAATATTTCTGATTCTCGTGAAACCTTACCATTTATTGCAGGAACAATGCAGATTACTATGTTCCACCCTCGTTATTTGCAACTCGAATCCGAAGTATAATTATTCGCCAACGACAAAGTATACTTTCATAAAAAGATTGATGTGGTTCACGGGATCCTTTGATGGATTTAAAGCATTCGGTACTTAGCGAAAGAAAAGTTCATTAATTTTTTTGACAGCCAGTTATTTCCACCGTTTCCAAGCTTGACGCATTGTCTCTCACATAACCCGGTTTTAATCTGACGTAATTGAAAATATGCCAAAATATTTTTGTTAATAACGTTCGTTAAAACTCGTATCAATGTCAAGCACTTTCTCGCAGACTTCCCGGCAAATTGTCAGGAATTTAATGAAGTAAAACTCGAATGAAACGCACCGCAGTCGGCGGAAAATAGAAGAATGATCACGACGAACCGAATTCGTTAATTGTTTATTAAAACGAGCCTCGAGTTTGAAAAAAATTATAATAATGAAACATCCGAGTCCTTTTCGCGGTGAATTGTTTAATTAGCATTCAATACCAATCGCGCATTTTCATCGACGCGAATACACCAGCTTTGCCCTCATTAGTTCACCGTTCCCCCCCATGGCCGGGGGTATTGTAATTTTTTATATACAGTCGTGCAATTAAATTAAAATTCAGGAATCGCTGTATTTTTTCAACGGTCGTGTATTTGCCAACCCCTGGAAGATTATTCGCAGTTTAAAATTCGCGCGTGCAAATATATATGCAAATCTTTGTTTTCAATCATACTTTTCGTTACACCAATATATTAATTAACACGAAGCCGAACAGTTTGCATAAATTTTAATCCCGTCGCAGTCACATTTTTCCTCGGCGGATCGTCGAATACCAATTTAATTACCGATATTCCAATGTCGTTTCGTATCAATAAATATTAATTATTTCAACGAAGATTAAGTCACTCCGTTATGCCCGAGTAATCGCGCGGGCTCCGAATTTTTTTACAAGAGAACCGAAAAACATACTAGTTTTAAACTTTGTGAGCAGAGTTGGGCAAAAATTATATTTGAATAAAAATTTCGAATGAAGTAGGTTTAAAACCCACTTGGAAAAAATCCACTTTATTCGAAATTTTTATTTGAATAAAATTTTTGTCCAACTCAGGGTGTGAACACCATATTAAAAAAATAGCTTCCCCCTCTTGCCACAGAATAAAATGTCAAATAAAAAGAATGATAAGAAGGTTGTGTGCTAGAATAATTCGAAATTTCCCAAGGCGAAGCAGAAATGTGAGACGAGGAACGATCGGCGAAATCCGGTTCGGCCAATTAGAATTTATGAGCATAGTGAGCGAAGGGTGAGTTTCGCACGGCAGCAATCGTTACTTAAGATGCAGTAGTATCTTTCGCAAAGTGGGCGTTCCAACCCTTTCTTTCTGGCGGCGTGCCCGATTTAAACTTCTTAAACGATTTCTTAATTCGCCACCCCGGGGGAGTGCTCCCTCGGTGGAACATTTTCGGCCTCGTACAACCCCCTGCAACCCCCATCACCTTCTGCACCCTCCTCAGCTCTCGCGTTTGGCAGTCTTAATTTCCAACGGAGTCCTCCCCCTTACACCGCGCCCCTCCCGGTCTCGACGGCGAATGTAATTAATGTTTAGCATCCACGTTATTTGTTTAGTTTCATTTCATTATCTTCGAAGGCGTCGACTACGACGATTTTATGCAAATAAGCTCGCGGGGTGAGAGAGAGGAGAGAGAGAGAGAGAGAGAGATTCTCCGTGTCCCTCTTTCGACCCTTCTCATCCCTGTTTGGCTACGGCTTTCCCAAACAGGTTTCTTATTGTTCCTCCACCTCCATTATCGTCGCACTTTATCCTTCTTCCTTCTATTTTCTTTTCTTGTGTATCTTCCTCCCTTTTTGCTTTCTGTGCTCGTTTGCCAGTCGGTGTTCTTATTATTAAGATTCTGATCATTGTAAGCGACATTAAATCGCACGAATAAATTAAATATATAAAAAACATAAGGGTTGAAACACTAAACAAGAAAATTAGCATTGTTCAAATTAATTCATTTATCTAGTATAGAATGAATAATATTTCTTGCTGAAAAAAATGTATAATTACTGAAAATCGAATTAATCGAGGAAACATCGTTATATAAATATAAGGAAGTATTAGAACGCGGCAGCAAATCCGAAATACGAACGATCTCGCCGCGACAAAGAGGTAGCGACGTCCTAGTTTCAACTTTAAATAATTGTTTTGTAGTACTATTTGCAATATTTGTTATGCAAATAGGAGAGAGAGAGAGGCGAGAGAGTCCCGTGTCCCTCTTTCGACCCTTCTCATCCCTATTTGGCTGGGGCTTTCCCGAACAGGTTTCTTATTGTTTCTCCACCTCTATTATCGTCGCACTTTATCCTTCCTCTCATTTTTTTTGCTCGTCTCTCTTCTCTCCTTTTGGTCCGGGGGCGTTGTTGTTATTATTGTTATTATTACGATCGCGACGGAGATCCGCATTATCATTTCCCAAGTCGCTTCGGGTACTCGACGAATAAATATCATTCATAATTCATTCCACTTCTTTGGCGTTCATTAATCCTCTGATTAAATGTATCTCATTACTTAAGAAAGGCCGGGGCCCGGTTTTATAAAAGCGGCAGAACTTCCATTACGAGGCGTGGGTGAAGCTCGCGACTGTTTCCTCTCTTTCTTCGTTTTCGTACTCCCTTTGCCTGTCTCTCTCTCGTTTATTGTTTTGAATTTAGCAGAGAGAGAGTGGCTAATCGAACCCGCCCACCCGCGATGCTCTTCATCTCTTCGATCTTATTTTCGCTTGTTAATTAGAACCCACCGGTAACGGATACGCGTAATTTACGTGATCGGAATGCGCCATGAATAATTACAGAGGAAGGGCGAACAGAAAGAGAGTCCTCGAAGGAAAAAGTAAAATCTTAATCGGAATTCCCGTGGTTTTACCGGCTCGATTTGCAAATAAAATGTTGGCTCGCCCGACGCGTCGAGCAAATTCTTTAATGGAGATGTTACGTGCGCTGTCTCATTACAGTTCGCCTTTTTTTCTTTTCGATACGACTAAGCGATCACGATTAAACCGTTCTGTTACGTGATGGTTTCTTGAACGAGGAAAAGAAACCTCGTCGCAGAGAGGCCTACGTAACTTATTAAGGAAGAGGCCGGTTGAATTACAGCTAAAAAATTATTCCTTAATTTCTTGATTTCCCCCCGCCCCCGCACTACAATTAACCGTACACTTCTAGTCGGATTGTGCTGGCTTCGGTAATGATATGTATCGTAGATGAGGCAAGCAGAACATAAATATTCTTTCAGAGCGATTGTACCGGGAACCTGTCGCTTATCTTCACTGTTTGAAAAGTATCCTATAAAGAATTTAATGCTAATTAGTTCCTTGTTAAACGGCGTACGGCTCCGGCGCAAGAAGTGAAACTGCGCTTGTTGCTATCGGCCGTGTATCTTTCGATATTTTTATAAAATCTAATCGCGAAAAAATCGGTATGTATTAAATAAATAATTGGTTGCGCAAGCCGCCGGCCGATGAAACAAATAAGACACTTTCTAAATTCGTACTTCCTCCTTGAAATAAAAGGTCTTGTGTAATGGAAAGAAAAATTTCCTTGTCGTATACGTTGCGTACAGACATGTGCAACAAAAATGCATGGAAAATATGCATCAGTTTTTGTGTAGTACTATAATCTGCACTTTTCTTGTGCACTTCTTCAAGCACCGGAAAATTAGTCATTCCATAATGATGCTGAAAATTTCATTTACATATTTACTGAAGGGTTTAATGATTAAAATGATAAGTTATTACTAGACTGCGGATTTTACGCATTTATGACAAAAATGAGGAGGCGTAATTTAAAATAGCAAAAATATTAGGAAAATTTAAATAAGTACTGTTATATTATTTTCAACCTACTAAACATGATAGGGAAGAAAATAAATTTCTATTTTACCCCAGTTTGTTATTACATTATATTAATTCTAAAAATTTGTTGAATGAAATTATTGTCTCGATAATTGTCGAATTGACTGAGGAATTTATTTTGTACAGAATTCCACAGTGATCAAAGATGAGGTGACAGTTGTAATAAACATGTTTGGAGGATCCGGTGGAAAATGAATTATTTAATGGAGAATATCTATAACAATTTCTGTGGTCCGGTCTAAAGCACTGGCCGCATTAAATAACACCGTGCCCATAATTACGGGAGGCGTAGGCATTAAAGCTCCTATCTCGATTTCATTGGATACACGGAAATATTTCGGGCAATGAGCCGATAAAGAGGAGATAAAACAATTTTGCGAGAGCGCGGTTTTGCAGAAGCTGGAAAGGTCAGCCGATGCGTGACTCTAAATTGAAATACGTGGCGGGAATATGCGGCCGTGGAAGAGATTACGCGGTGGTTACACCGAGTGAAACGCTTTAACACGCACACGCGTCTCGGGTTCTCGCGCGAAATTTACGCGTGCGCACGCTCTCTCTCTCTCCCTCTCTCTCTCGTCGCAGCCAGTTAATGAGACACATTCACAAAGTTTGCCCTACGCCGAGACGAGTCGATTGTATGCCGAGAATTAGCTTTTCAATACAGCTGGGTCCCGGCTCGGGCGAACTTACGCCACCAAAGTTCGGCTGAATTTAAATACGCCGTCTGGATAAGTCGCAGCCCGCGTTCATCATCCCTCGATCTCTCGTCGCATTCGCTACTTCGTGGCCTGTCCATGAGTGTCAATCCATGTTCCCATTATTGCTCAAATGTCACGCATTTTTCAAAATTATTTACCGGCACATCAACATTGAGGAATTCAGCTCTTCATCAGCTATAAGGATGGCTTAACCTTCTGCACTCCGAATTACTTTTCAATTTTGTTACCAACATCTCTCTACTGTTCGAAGTGTTTTATTTGAAATTTACTTCAAAGGACAGTTCCTCGACTGCTACTTATTTTGAGCAATTTTGTTCACTAATTATGTTAAATATAGCTCTCAAATATTGTAATTTATATTTGTGGAACTAAAATTTGTTTTAACTAAAATAGAAGACAATTAAATAAATAAAGGAATAATCAAATACATATAAAAACCCGTTTTATGTACATTTTCCTTTCTCTGATGTCGAGTCACACTTGACAAAGGAGTGCAGAGGGTTAAACGGTAACATAAATTTCTGAAATGATTCATACGTCTTCTTAGAACAGTCCAGATAATTCTCGTATGATTGAATTCGTTTCTCGGACAATGTTATATTTTTTGTAAATTATTTACTTGCTCCTGGCATCTAAGAAATTCGTTTATTGTTGAGTCTGGCTATTCATTGCGCAAAACTTATTTATACATCACTTAAAATGGTCTACTTACATGTGTAGAAGATATCCAGACTTCGTTCAAACTGCCCCAGGAACATAACGACGTCATAAAATCGTGACCAAAATTTGTCTACGACTTTCAAAATCCAAAATAGCATAAAATACATAGTATAATCGAGTGGTGCCATGTTAATCTGGGCCCGACGAACCAATTAGATGTTTCGGTTCGCCGTCTGGAGGACATGGTGCATCGACACATGGACACGGGTCGAACAATTAATTGCGCCGTAAAAGTCGCGGCCAATGAAGCCACAAAGCTCAGAAAGAACCTAACAAGGCAGTCATTATCCGCCGATGGTCCTATTAGCAACGAAATCTCTTGGCAAATAGAGGAGAAGAAAGAACGACCAAAATTCGTCCGGCGGGAATTGAAACATGCTCCACCGCTAAACTATTTTCCCTACTTTCCCAATTAACGGCGACCGAGTCCCTCTTTCTCTCTCTCTCTCCCTCTCTCCATCTCCCTCTCTCTTTGGTCGCGGTGGCACAATTTTCAGCAGGCGACCGCGGCGGTGGCCTGCGTTCCCCTAAATTCGAATGCACGCGGTCGCATTCCTGTGTTTTAAAACCTCGGGGTGCAGAGGTCGCTGAAAACAAAAGGCAAGTTGCAGCGACGCGCAAGTTACTTCGTACGTGGCGGAAACATAACCGACAAAAAGTAAAAACGAGGAAAAAGAACGGGGTTGGAGGAACGAAAAAAAAAGAAAGAGGAGGAAGAAAAGCAAAACGAGAAAGGGAGAAGGAAAGAGAGAGAGAGAGGTGGGGCGACAGGGGAAAAAAGAGAGAAAGATGAACGAGAAAGAGGAAGGGATTCGCTGAACCCGGGGCTCCAACGAGCTAACGCTTTTATTATCCGTCGCTTTAATTTAAGCGGCTCTAGTCGCTCCGTCACGGGTCCAGGTGTGAATTAAGCGCAGAATAAGCGAGCACCGCGTATCCACTTTCGGCGCCCACGGCGATGCGCGGAATAATTAAATGTGTGTTTTGATAAACGCAAACGAAACCCGCGACCCTCCGCTCTATTCCGCTCCTCTCCGCTCCGCGCGCTCTCCTCGCAAGATACACGCGATCCCTCGACAGGACCCTTGCGTCCTCGAAATTTCGACCGGCACTGAAATTTTTACACTCGACCGTCGCTTTCGGTCGTCTTCATGCAAATTGTTTTGCTGCATTCGCCATTTTTTTCCAGACGCTTCTACACCGAATACGTACAAGCTCCTCGATCGTCCAGTCTGCATTCGTCATTTCGTTGAATCTATTTGACGCGCTTTAGTTATTCAATTTGTAAATAACATTACTACATTCCTTAATTTGTACTGTGAAAGTATGTACGACATTCTTCAATTTGTATTGCGAATAAAACTATGACAATCTTAAATTCGTATTATATTAAAATGGAACAACTATATACTTTAATTCATATTACATTAATCCATATTATAGTGCGTTGAGTCATTTGAAATAAACACACACAAATAATAATATATTATTAGCTCAAGGAAGGCACGTCTTTACTTGTCGAATTACACACCGAGTCGTAGAATTCGCCGCGTATTTACTGACCTTATCGGTCGTCCTTATAACACAAAAACTATTTGCCACAGGTACGCGGACCCATCCCGCTTGTATTGAAATTCGGGCGTGAAAGAAAGAGGAAGGAAAGATAATTTTTGTATATAGAAGCACAGACCTCCATAAAATCAAAGATAAAAACCAACATATTATACAAAATGGAACACTACTATATTCTTGTGTATTATATTAAAATTATGCAACAGCATTCCTCAATTTGAGAATGAAAGATTACACATGAATGGGGTTTACATTGACGAAATTTTTCATTTATATATTATCAAAATTGAGAGAAAGAAAAGATAATTTTTGTATATAGAAGCACAGACCTCCATAAAATCAAATATAAAAACCAACATATTATACAAAATGGAATACTACCATATTCTTGTGTATTATATTAAAATTATGCAACAGCATTCCTCAATTTGAGAATGAGAGATTACACATTAATGGTTTACATTGACGAAATTTTTCATTTATATATTATTAAAATTAAGCAACAGCATTCCTTAATTTGAGAATGGAGGATTAAACATTAATAGTTTATATTTACGAAATTTTTCATTTGGTCGTCTTGCGGTCGCGAAACGTGTATGCAAATATTAGTCGTGCATTTCGTGCGACGTTTCTTATCGACCCTTCCTTGTGGAATTATTGGCACTACCGTATAATGTGCGCCGGCTTTTTGGCCAACAGATGCAGGCTCATTGTTTTGTTGAATCTTTTTGATTCATTGTTGCTAGTTCAATTTGTAAATGAACGACTGTGGAAGCGATCGCCTCGCCGGTTGTAATTCATCGGATTTACTGTGCTTTATGTTTTTGTTCGACGCCACCCCTTTTTTGGGGGTAAGCGTAGTTCGATGCTACCCTTTTCCCGTGGCACTTGAGGATCGTTGCGGAATTAAATGAGTTCTATCCTGCAGTTTTTATTCCACTTCTGTTGACATCCATGTTTTTACTTACAGAATGAATGAACATTATCATTTCTCCACATCTTCTACCACATGCTTTTCAAAATTGAACGATTCAACTAAAATATCTTACATCGATTTTCGAGGTTTCATTTCAAAGAAGGTATCCTCAAATCTATGGTGGACTGGGAAAAAAATTTTCCCTCGTGAGGACATTTCAATTCACAAATTCTTCGACCAGAAAGACTTTCTTCTCCTTGCTACACGATACACAAATATTATTTTAAAAAAGAATAAAAGATTATTAAAATTAAACTAGAAAAGGGCTCTTAATGTAGAGTCTTCATTCTGTAAAACGAGCCCAGGTGAATTGCTGTATGATTTTTTTTCCACGAGGTTATAACACGTATGTAGGAATGATTGCGAAACGAAAATTCGCGAACGTTCCGCGGGCTCGCGATTCTTCCCGCGGCGATTTTCGCGGGCGTTCGCGAGGGGGGTCTTGCGGCATAATTAAATGTGTGTTTTGATAAACGCTCTCGAAGCAGGGCGAGCGGCAAGAAACGGTCGACGAGCCAGCCGTTAGTTCGCGAAACTTTCGTGGAAGTGTCTACACAGCGTCGCAGCGACTGGATCGTCCTCTCCTCGTCTCTATCCTCTTCAGGATCCCGTGGAGAGCGTGCGTGTGTCCTGGATGTGGTGTTCCTTGTCTTACTTCCGGTTCCCTGTTTCTGTCTGCTCTCTCGCTTTCTCCCTCTCCGAACCGTCTCTCCCAGACCAGGGCGATAGGGATTTGTGTGTTAGGGGGCCGCCGCGGCGCTGCTCTGGAAACTGCTGATTCGAAATTAACGAAAATTAATTGGCAACGTCGCGATATTAATTCCCGAGATTAATTCCCCAGGACGTAGTGCTAATTGATATCTCCCGGTGCCAGGAGCGAGTGAGAGGATGGGCGGAGGCGGACCGCGGAGAAGGGAGAGATCCGCAGCTTACAACGCAGCTGCACCTGGACCATTCGAATCTTGATAGGACCATGAGTTATCCTTTTTCGATGCAAAAATCGCAACATCCTGCGGCACGAATCGTGCAGGCCAGGCTTGCTCGGATAATCGATTTTAATCGCGCGATTCGATCACACGGATAAGACGTACTGATGTGATACACTCTGCGGGTTACCGGATAATCTGCTGCGCTCGTGCATTGTTTTATTTGGCACTTCGTGACTCGTGTAATACGGACATTTTTTAAATATTAATTCGTAATTTGTATTTCTAGTTTGGTTCTGACGTAGAGAGACTTCTAACGAGACAAACCAATTTTTACTCTCATGTTTTGGATGTTGTAAAATAATTCATGGATATGGGAAGCTGTATAAAATAGTACAATTTAATAATAATTTGTAATATCAACAGAACGATGCTTTTCATGGTGTGCAGTATTGAATGTTCGTGGTACCAGTTTTTGGATCTTCAGTGTTCACAGTCTCTACTTTGCAGACACTTGTTGCATTGATGATTTGTGAACGAAATGGGATTGATCATTGTAATTGACTTGTAATTGAGAGTGAACATTCGCCTGTACTTTAACTAGGATATATACAATTCACTGAAATCGTGAACCAGGCTGTAAATAGATTTAACAATAATTAAGAAATAATTGTTTCCGGCTTGACGGTTGTTTAACTGTTTTCCTCATTCTGCTTGCAGGTCAGTATACTGTTCCACGTAGTAAAGAGCATAAGTGTGAGGTCTGTAGCCTGTTAACCGGGCGAAAACATGTAAGTAAATGATGTACCTTCATTAGTTCTGATTACAAAGTAAACTTTCAATTTTTCTTGACAGTATTCAGATAAGTCGAATAATCACCCAGATAGCAGGTTGAAATGACTCGAATGAAACAGTGAAATACTGTTTTTTCTTCTTCTTTAGTCTAATCATTTTTAACACTGGAATTACTGGACTGGTTAAAATAAACCTTTTCCAAATCCAATTGTTAACCTTTAACTACCCGCGCGGTGTATTCTGTACACCACATGTATCACTGTGTGACTGAGTACATATATTATTGTATTGGGACAAGAAAATACATCGTCTTGATGAATTATGCTATTTATTAGGCATATAATCATAAATGAATATAATAATTGATAATAAACAAAGAGAAACTGATGAAACCGATTTTACATTATTATTTATTTTTACACCAGCGCGGGTAGTTAAAGGTAAAAGTGAAAAGAATATTTTTATGGAGAAATATCCAACTATGGCATCTCCAGCTTCTCAGAAGTAGCATGAAGATCGAAACCAGATGTAACGATCCTCGATCAGTCCCGATGATCGAGGAACTCGTTCCAGGTTTCTCGATCGACTCGCGGCCGCCGCGCCGCACGCGAATCCATCATTTACGAATTCGTAATATCGTTGCTGCGGCTCTCGGAGGAGTGGTGGAAAGGAAGGAGCCGTTTCACAAAAGGATTTAATGCTCTCTAGACGAATCAGCGTCCCGCGGTTCATTCACCCCGTGCCGCATAATTATGTGTCTATGGTTTATGGCAACGATGTAACGAACGCGAGCGGGTGCGCTTTCAGACGCTGTAAATTAAAGTTGAGAAAGTGCGCTACGCTGGGCCAGTCATCGCGGCCCGCGCGCGCGTTAATTAAAGCTCATTGTAATAAAGAGCAGTTTTTATTCACTTCCCCTCGTTCAGACCAGCTAGCCGGTCTCTGGCTACCGGCGCGCGGGATATTTTTATGTTTAATTATATTAGGTTTTTACGACTCCCTCTCTACCCTCGCCCCCTCCCCCCCTCTCCTCGACCAACCCTCCCCACCTGCTGAGCCGTCTTCTCTGACGTAAAACGTCTCCTCCAAGTTTTCAACTTTAATTGCCGGACGGTGCTCATGGTTTATCCGACTATAAACACTCGACGCGGAGACACTTTCTTCGATGGAAATCAAGGGACGATCGTCGTCGCCTCGATTCGTCTTCATTAGCCCTCCGCGAGGATTAATTACTGGTCCGGCTCGAGACACCCTGTCTCGCAGAATTCTGCTCCGCTGCCCCTCCCACCCCACCACCGGAAAAATTTAGGGCGAGTGTATAGAAAAATCCCCCGCGACAGCCACTTCCGGTTGCTGGATTATTGGGACGCCGTGAAAAGTTTGCTACGTGCTTCGTCTTACGCGAAAGTTCGTTCCTTGGGTCGAGGATAGATTCGGAAAAGTTTTAAGTTTCCTTCGGGATGGAATTTTTTGGGAGTCGTCTCAATTGTTGTGATTAGAATAGTCTAATAAATACAGGCTTAGAGATTTTATCATTTTCATGTGTCGATGCTCGTTCATGTGAAATGTTAACTTGTTATTTTTACGGTATATTTCGATAGAATGTAGCACTTTGTATTTTTACGCCATTGAAATGCATAGTGGGAAACGTAAAATGTTGCCGCGTTTTTTATGTAATTCTTGTGTCAGAGCATAATTGCATAGTGTTCCGCAGTCTGGTTATAATTAAGTGCTGCAATCAGATGTTATCCTGATAGAGAATGGCGTTTGGTTTAGCAGCAACAGATTCGTGTTAATGAGACTTTTATGGAAGTGCAGAATAAATAAAACGTCTACAACGATGCAGACTATATTCTATTAACAAGATTTGTAGCGCCGAGAAAAGACGTGCAGCTTAGAAAAATATTCTTCTTGAACGTGGCCCGATATTTATTTGCGTTGATTTCAACTGTTTTTAAGAATTCAAGGGTAAAGTACACTCTGTATAGTACTAGCACTCAAATTGGTCATTATTAGACAGCGGAAATTGAGTAGATGAAATTCGAAATAGTTGTAAAATTTCAAAAATTGAAGATATCAATATATGATTTCTCCTGTATTAAAATCATTAAGGGAAGAAAGAACGTTCAATTTAGTTTCTATTTCTTGCAATCGATACAGATAATTTTTATTTTGCATAAAGATCCGCTGTCTAGTCATTATAATGATCATGCGTTGGGCCCAATGGGAAAACTCCGGAAAAGTTGGTCATCGGGTGAATCGGCGCGGCCGATCGGTGCATTTTGAAGTAATAAATTCAGCGGGACCGGTCGATGCTTCCCCGTCAGGTTATGCGCGAAAGTTGAAATTTATGCTTCGGTTGTTTATGATCGCGGAGTGATAAGGGATCTACGGACGCATGACAAATGATCCTGTAATGAAAAGTGAAAGATACTGCGCGCACTGGGCCCGGCTGCATAAATTTCAATGATTTAATGCGTCGCGCGTGCTACGCGTATCCTCATTGAATACGGATCGATAAAACTTCACCGTGATCGATCCTCCTCGCGAAAAGTCATCGATCTGTGCCTTCGATATTTGTCTGAACAATGACCATCCAGCCTCAAGACGCATACTAACGACAAACCTGATTATAGTTCCCCGAGGAATTCTTTCTCAAAGTAAATTAATTAATTGATAAATATTTTTGATAGTAATGGTACAAGGTGTCCCAAAAATGTTGTACTTCGTTGAAAGGAGAAGTTGCTGAGATCATTTGAAGTAACTTTTTCCTTTGCGAAAATGTTCTCCACAGCTTCGTTAAGGAGTTATTAACGAAAAACGCGGACCAATCACAACGCAGCTACAGCGGACGGATTTCGGCTCGGCCAATGCCAACGCTACGCTCAGCGCCACCTGTCGGCGAGTCGCAATCCATTCATTATAGCCACGCTCTGATTGGTTAGTGTTTTTTGTTAATAACTCCCCAATGAAGCTGCGGATAACATTTTCGCAAAGGAAAATGTTACCTCAAATGACCTCGGGCGTCACCTCTTTTGAAGGAAGTACATTTTTGGGACACTCTGTATAATGTGCAGTAGTAGTAACCTAATGGAACTTGAACCTCATGCAGATCATAGTTCCTTCAACGTACCCTTTTTTCGAACAGAATTAATTACTTCTTAATACTGAACTTCTGACCCGATTGGCACGAAACTGAGGAAGCCTTTAACTTCTTTCGTGACCCACGTGTAAAGCGTTGTGCAATCGGTTGCGCAAGAATACGTAATAACATTGAAAACTGCGATATTCGAAGAACGATGACAATGTTAATCCTGCTAATTGTCCGCGGTGCTGTGTATGCATACCTATTTATAATAATAATCGTCAACCGACAATGGGATATTTCCTGTTTGTGTATTTGCAGATGCTGAGTAATATCTTCCCTCACTTTCCATGCACTTCCGCTTTAGTTATAAATAATTCCTACCCTTTCTCTGCAGTATTATAAACATTTTTTCACTAACTGTTAGTCGTTTGAATTTCAAATGTTCTGCAGTTTGTTATCTTATATTTTAAATGAATGCATTAAACTCTCTACAACGCGATTGCAGGGAAATGAAATGTTGCACCTGAAACAGAAAAATGATAGAATTTTCCCTGTGCGCGAGGGTTAAAGCAAGAATGTTTCCATACAGTATAAAAATGTTTATAGAATATCCTTTTATTAGACTGCGAGTGTTTATGCATTCGTAGCGAGTCCGTATCAATTTATTTACAAGTTTTGTACTAAAAGCCTGCGCAACGATAACAACTTTTATCGAATGCTGACATTAGGAAGTCTGCATTCAAGTGGCGAAAAGTGCGCAAACACCCCCGGGCTGCTGATTAATGCAAGAATTAATTCTTGATTCATAAATGCTTAGATGCAGTGTCTGGAAAACAAACTGAAAAACCATCGCACAAAATGAAAGTGGAATTTTCGCGACTTTCCTCGGGCCAATAGAAATTTAATCAATTTTAATGAATTGAGAATAACATATGGCCGTTCTTAAATTGTCTTAATGTTTTTACTGTTTTAATACTAAACCTACCGAACCTTAAAAGTAACTGGTACATGTTTCCTTATAAAAATGACAAGATTGATTTTATTTAGACTTTGTGCAGCTCCTTTTGTAATATGTGCTCCACTAAAGATATCTATACAACCATTTCTTTATGGAATTATTTTTATTATATCAAAAAATCTGGAACCGGTCATTTTGACCGGTGTTGGTAGGTTTAGTGTTAAATTACATCCACAGATATTTGTCATAAATGCATAAAATTCGCAGTCTATTAATCAGAGTTCGAAAATGTAAGTAACATAAGCTTGGAGAAGCATCAGTTTAGCAGGACTCGGGCGGCGTAGTTGCGTGGGGAACAAGGTTGAAAACGCGGCCAAAGATCGGCCACACAACAATGCTTATCGGCACGGATCGAGAAAACCGGAAAGGGGCAATATCTATTCGCGGGCTCGGTTTCGTCGCATGCCGGGGTTCGGAATAGCGATAATCCTGGTCTGGCCGAGTGACACTGTAATCGTTAGCGAAACGATGTAGTCGTATGGCAGCAATGACCACGTCGTAGCACGGAAATCGTCGTCAGGGCGGTCGATCGATGGCGAATAACGCTGGAAACGCTGGCTAGGCTCCGGTAGGTTAGGTAGGGTGCTTAGGTGTTACAATGATTATCCGAGAGGGACAGCGAAAGGTAATTATGCCCGATAGAATCGGCGGGCGAGAGCGAGACGGCTGGATACTTTGCCGGCCGGAATAAAGAGAGACAGTGGCAGAGAGCTCGCCGCGGCGCCGCGCCGAAGAGAAAGACGGCGAATCCTCGTAATTACCTCGAAGTGAGCTGCTTTCGGCTCACCCGAGCCTTCGAAACTTCGGGAATAAATAGTGTTCCGTATTACTGATCCGACTTTAGGAGGTCAACTCCGAGGACTGCCACGATCGGGAAACTGTTACGTTCGATCCGCCGCCGTCGCCTGCGTTTTCAGCATCGACATATTCGTTTTCACCGCCGAATCATCCATACAACTGTCCCGGTACTCTTTGGTAGCCTTTTCTGCTGGCTTAATCGTTTATTGTGTCCTACTCTGGGTCTGGAGTTTGTAGATTTTGATTTGGAGATGCGTAGGCTCGCGATTTTCGTGCTCGTTCCGAGACAATTCGGATTCAGTGATTCCTCGAAAGTTGATCTTCTGAAATCTAATTTTATCTTACGTATGAACGTATTCAACTGTGTCGAATCGGTGCACTTTTATAGCCTTTTCTGCTAGCTGAATTGTTTATTGTGTCCTACTCTTGGTCTGGAGTTTGTGGATTTTGATTCGGAGATGCGTAGGCTCGCGATTTTCGTGCTCGTTCCGAGATAATTTGGATTCAGTGATTCCTCGAAAGTTGATCTTCTGAAACCTAATTTTATCTTACGTATGGACGTATTCAACTGTCTCGAATCGGTGCACTTTTATAGCCTTTTCTGCTGGCTTAATTGTTTATTGTGTTCTACTCTTGGTCTCGTGTTCGTTGCGACAATTCGGAACCAGTAATTTCCATGCATATTTAATCATTCCTCAAAAGTTAAGCTCCTGAAACCTAATTTTATCTTACGCTGGGAGATAAAAGTGTCTGACAGTAATTCTCCAGGCGCTAGGTCCGGCAGTATTATATATATTTGAATGTTCATATTATTCTTATCTTACAACTAGGCCGAACTCTTTTTATATTTCGAGAATCCATTACCGCCTGCATTAAATATGTTGCCGCACCCTTATGCACGAGGAATATAGCCGAACCCGAGGAATATCATTGAAACAAGATTGAAATACTGATTTTTGTCGCAGTAAACGAATTTTCCATCACTTACATTATCGCGATAAAATCTGTATACCTTTATTAATTGCAACATCTGTGAAATTGGTTAGCTCCGCGAAGAAAACGGAATTATTGCTAATCGAATTCATCGAATTCAGCACGGTGCGACGGTAATTACATACAAATACCGCGCCTTTAAAATAATTTCCCATTAACCTCATTCACGGCGGTACTTGCAACGTCGCGGGAAGGAATACGATGCAACCGATCGAGCTTCTAAATATGAAAATTCATCCAAGAATACGTGAGAATAGCCGAATGATCATGAGAAAGGAATGACCCGGTTTCCGTCCCACGGGGGAGAAATATTTTCATCGTTCGAGGGTTAATCAATTTTAGCTCTGACCAGCTTTCTCATCCTGTCTCCTCTCCTTCTCTCACTTTCTTTCTCTCTCTATCTCTTGGTGTTTCTCTTTTCCTCTTTCCACCTGGTTCTCGCCGCGAACACGTTCCGCCGAGCACGCTGTACCGTTTAGCTTTCTTTGCAAAATATCGCATACTGCGAATTCCAGTGGCGCGAATTCTATATGGTGAAATCGGTGTTCCGAGCGAACCTGCGTTAACGGTACCGCGTGTCGACCGTGGAAAAAATCGGTTTTCCCAAGGGGTCGGGCCGAAGACACCAAAAAGAGGAGACACGGTCAAGGGATCCGGTGTTTCACATTTTATTACAGTTTAATACCCTGAATTTTAATACAGTTTCACATCTAAACTATTCTTTGAATATCACTTAACAAATCACGAAGTTTGGACTGATAATACCCAGTTTCTTTCTGTACAGAAATTCTCAAAAATTGTCTTATAATCAGGACGTCGGTTAGGCAACCCCGTAAGTGAATGTTAACGATTGCAAATGATTCGGGCGAAATGGTTGTCGCCGTCGGTAATGGGATTCTTTACGAGGCGATTATTGACCCGTTTTCCTAGTCGTAGAAAACCAATGACAGCGGAGAACGCCGCTTCGACGCGAACTATAAAAGGCGCCGAACTTCTTCATCTTCTCTCATCTCTGTCTACCTCTATCTTTCTCTCTCGCCATGCCCCCACTCTCTCTCTCTCCGTTTTCTCTACCGCTCTCAACCCCGTCTGTCGTCGGTTAAGATTTAATCCGTTAATCTATTCCCGTAATAAGGAATCCATAATGAGTCGAAGCAGAAGACTGTACGGGGTGGTCCTGAAACGCGACCATAGATTTTGATACACAGTCTTCTATTCTCGGAGCAGGATCAATCGCGGGCTCAAGGTCAACTTTCTCGGCTGTGATATGGTGTCCTGTAATTGAACTAAAATTAATCTAGGTCAATTCCGACCCTTCTTCTCGAGGTCATTTGATATTTTAGTGATCGTACAATTTATTCTAGACGGAATTAAATATTTACCGATTCAGGGAAGATTCGCTGGATTATGTGCCGGCATTTTTAGAACCGGAGTTAATTTTTCAGAAAGCTTTATAAATAGCTATTGAGTAACTTTCGTCAGGTATATTTGACTGTCTCTGGTCTTGGTGGATAGTGCACTTGGGTCAATTAAAAATTTTCTATATTTTTTTCGCAGCACTTTCTCCACTCAAAAAATAAATCACTTACGTACATGAATTATTTCTTTAATCTCGATAAAATGAATTTTCAATACATTTAACAAATAACAGTTTTTATAACAGTTATAAAAATGAATGAATCGAGGACGCGTAAAGAGTATTAATCTCACAATGTGACGTTAAACAAATTGCTAGTTTCAGCAAGACGAATGCCGACATTTCGCAAACCGCGGTTTCTTAATACGCTATCCGCCGGCGATTAATTAACCGCCTCTTAAAAACCGACGATTAACAGCGAGGGATTTCTTAATGATTTTTTCAGTAGCGAAAGAAATTTCAATCGCGAACCAACGAGTCACGTTCAGCAACATGATTCAACAATTTCCTCCAGGATCATTATTTCAAGGAAAAATCGCCGAGCTGTTTTCTGATACGGCACAGTCATTGAGAAAGCTTATTAACCTCCAGCCTTGTAATATCGAGTCTGACGAAGATTTTGTAATGAATATGAATATTGTTCGCTGACTCTCCGAATTAAGTACCACTCGTCTGTTTTTCATAATTAACCTTAGGAATAATTGTTGGACATGAAGAGAAAATTTCCTGCATAAATAACAGAAACATACAGATTTTTGCTTTACATATTAAATCAACAATTTTCTTAACACTTTTCATCGGCTTGGAAATTCGACCAAACATTACAGAACACCCTGTATCGTTTCTGGAAAAGGGTTCCCGGTGTCTCAGTTACGCGGCAGCGAGGTGAACAGAAGAGACAGAGAGAAAGAGTGGGCAGATAGATTGAGGGGGTGGCAAGGTGGTAGGGAAGGAGGTTGGGTGGCTGAGGGAGAGCGGTGGGCGCAGGAAGTAGGGTGATAGAATTGGTGGGGAGGGCAGGGTATGGTAGGGGGTTAATTAAGCCGTCCTAATATAACTTCTCCTCGGCCCCCGAGTTATCGAGTATTATTCCGCAAATGTGTCGACCTCAAAGACAATGCCATTCCGGGAAAATTTATTTGTGTCGCTGTACACTGCCATCTCCACCTCCTCGAAACAAACCCGACGAAACTTCTGCCAGCCCGCGCAACTTAATTAAACCGACCATGGCCTCGGTCCTGCACGAAGTGTCGAGCTCTATGCTCGTTGCTCCTTTTTTCCTTCGTCCGCCAGTTCGCAGCGCCGCGACGATTTCCGTACCCTGCCTAGGCGATGTTCTGCCACCCCTTTATCGAACACTCCTCTCTTTCCGTTCTGCTGGCTCTCGTGTAATTATGCTATGCATTGCTATCCAACGCCTACGCCGGCCGGGCGTGTTGGTTTGTTAAGGATCTTACCGATTATCTTTGCAATCGGTTGGGAATCGGTTTGGAGATCTTCTTTGGATTTCTTCTGAATTTCTGGTCAAGGGTAAAATTTAGGGGTTGTTGTTCATTAATAGACTGCGCACCTTTATGACAAAATAAAGAGTTTCTGCAGAATGGAGGTTACCTTGAAGTTCGGAAAATAAATGGGACAGCTTGTATGTCAAGTTTTGTTTGCAAACGTCTGTCGCGGTTAAACGGCTAATAATTTTAACAAATAGGGTACTAATTATTTGAGTTCTTGTACCGTCCTAAATCGTTTCCACTCATTCTGATGATAGATGCATAAACCTGGCAGTCTAGCAATTACGGTAAACGGAGTGCTAATGAGACCCGAAACAGTTCCCGAAATTGGTCTCAGCAAAATTAGCGATCGACATGACTGGCGCAGGGGATCGAGTGTTGAACGTGGCTCGAATTACGGCTTCAGGGTGTACGATCTGGCCAGGATCGCCGGCATTGTTGCTCTGTCGGCCATCACGTTCGTTGCAGTAATTATGTGCTGACGTTTTCCTCGGTAACGTCCAAGTCAACCGCCGTGAAGACGCTTCCCAGAAGTCATCAGCGGCCGCTCCGCACATGTTAAGAGATCCACTTGTCGTGCGTCGTGAAGGAACAGAGTGGTGGTACGGCTCTAAGATAGAGGGGGCTAGGAGGGATAAGGGGGGAGTCGAGGAATAAATTATTATTACCCTGGCAAATCCGGTCAATCTCGTGGACCGACTCCAATGCGCAACGATGACGACCAACGCCAGCAATCGGCGCAATGGAGATGCATGGGAGTGCGTTAATCCCCCGCGCAGAATGTTCCGACACTTGACATTTCCTTTAATAATGGCGTCTTTATACGATGAACCGCAAGTTCAAGTTGACCGGTTGGACAGCAGGGTGAGGACCATTCCTCTTCAAGTGGAATTTTTCTGTGGAATTCGCGAGACTCGGCCTGGGTTCATTACTGCCACGGATTAATGAATCACTGGCCTGCTTGCTGCCCCCCGGAGATTATTGACATCGAAATTAGACGGAATCTCTGAGCAATTGTTGTAATTAAACTGCCATTCTTTCTGCAAATTATTGCTTTCACGTCGTGTGATAGTATTGTGCTCCTACCTTTAGTAGTGGATTGTTTGGTGAGAAACAAATAAAGCTAACAATTTTTATACATAACTTCATGCAGTCTCAATATTGTTGAGTCTAATTTGAGTGTTATTTAATTGTAGAAAGACTATGACTGGAAATCCAGCAAAAATAACTCATTCGATGTAATAAAAATTGAAAAATTAAGATGTCTGATACTGAGTATTGTTACTAAACTCGATACTCAATGAACTATCGAAGTAAAGCCTAATAACTTGCTATACATTTCATTGAAACGTGCGAACACGAGAATTTGAACAGAAATTTCAAGAAATTTTGAGGAGGTTCGAACATTGGAAATTTTCGAGTAGAACAAAACCGCAATACATATGTTCCACATTTGATCAATGTTTGTGTTTTACTTCTATTTTAAAAATTCTACCGACTACAGCCGAACGAAGATCTTAACAATGATTAGAATGAAATGCAAATGAATAATTAAAATGAATATCTGCATCAATACCGCATGAGAATTGGTTAAAAAGGGGTGGGTGCAATGTCGGCAAAAAGAAAGACTGCAGTCGTAAATTGGCAAAGTTCGGATAAAGTTAGCGGGTAAGGAATGACATTATACCGAGAGAGTGAGTGAGAGAGAGATAGAGAGAGAGAGGGGGAGAAAAGACTTATTATACACATTGACCGATTTCCGTGCAGTCCTTGAGTTACACAATCCGGAGCCAAGTAAGATCATTAGCAGATGCCTCGGTGTTAATGAGCGTAATTCTAGATGTTCCAGCGATACTAGGCACCACTCGCGGTTCTCTCTGCTAAGACGATTATTCGCGCTACATTGTGCGGGGCCGACAGTAACCGAGACTACGGTCATAAGTAGGTACCGGTCAATATAATTCGCGAGGAAAAAGGTTAATCGGTCCCGCGGTTTCTCCATTATCATCGTCAAGGCTGTGAAACGTGACTATCAATGTCGAATCAATTTTCTGTTCCCCGTTCAAGGCGATGCCCGCTCCACGCATTAACTGCATCTTATTTCGCGATGTGTAAACAACAGATTCATTGTTTTAATCATGCTCCGGCTTCTTTGCGCTGTCACGTGAACACACGTGCTGGATGGGCTTCGTAATTGTTCAAATCACATCGTACATACTTAGCATCTTCATTTTCATCGTTACGACGAAATTCATTAGAGCCTAGGAATTTAAAAAGAGAGAGAGAATATTGCAACATCCAGAGACGGTATTATGAACGAAAATGTTCCGACATTTATTAATGGACTGTGGATTTTATTCGATTATAATGGAAATTTAGAACAGTGAACGAATTAGAAGAATTTAAGAATATATTATTTTCAACTGTTCGAAATTGATAAAACAGAGAAGACTGTCGATCGCATTCGATGCTTGTTAATTGTACTGATAGATTGCGTATTAGTTGGACAGTCTACCGGACGAAGAAGAAAATAAAATGAACGACCTTCTTCGTTGAAGCACACATTATTTAATTCTAATAATTGAGAAGCTTACTACACACACGTTTATCGAACATAGAAAGGCATAAAAGTGTTCAGAACCATTTCCAAAATTTTTATTTGACAGGGGTTCATTTACCAGCATAGACAAATGAAAGGTCGGCGTGGTTTATATCTGCGAACATTTCGCCGTGTTACGACTTAAACGAGTTCCAACAGAAGCGGAATTACGGTTCAGCCGCGTCCCCAAGCAAACGAGGGACCATAGTGTCGCGAATCGAGGCGTGTAGGCCTCGTGCAGCCGAGAAATTAAAAAGTGAGAGATGACGAGAAGAAGACCAAGAAGAACAACAAGAATAAGTCGAGGCAACACGGGGCTTTCGTTCTTTAGAATCGCGTGCACGCGTGCCTTTGCGAGTTCGCCGGCCGACGACTATGTGAAAACGTCAAAGAGCGGAATAATGTTAGCCAGTAATGTTAGGCGAAGGGGAGGAGGGGGCGTGCTGGTTGGGACTTTATTAGATCGCGTCGAGAGGCAAAGTCTCACGGCATGGCAAAGTGTCGCGCGAGTCTTCAGCTTTCACGTCGAAATCCGACGGAAAACGGCGTGGGATGAGTGACGAAACTGCCGTCGGGGTCGAAGGGGTGCGCGTTGAAATTCTCTGGCTTGCCAAAAATCAAAGAGATGGAAATTAACTCGCGCTAGGCACCGTTGCGAGATTAGCTAATGCGATTCTACGCCGTGTGCCCGAGCACCGTGGCAGACGATAATTATTCAACAACAAACGCGTCAACTGCCGCGAGAACCCGCTATCGCGCGCGTCTTTCGCTCACGAAAGAAATTTGATAGGTCCTTGTGTCTACGTGAATAGGAAACCGAAGTCTTTTTCGCCTGAATAACGCCAGGACATTATAGATTAACACATTTCCTACCTCTCCTACCATTCAACCCTCCAACTTTCAGAAAGCTGTGATAGCTATCAGTATTCCAAATAAAACCAGAAAACAACGATCATAACAATTTCCATTACCGTGAACTCGATAACGTGAACATAGTAAATTAGATGCCGAATCCAAGAAAGGTGTGACAGGAGATACCTATCGTCACAGTCACCGAAATCCATCGTTCACCTCTAGCCGCCCTTAGAGCGTCCGTTCGTTCACGAACGTGGTCCGATCGTTTATCAATTGTAATTATTGAACATCGCGCGAGCGTCGCCTAATTTCCACAGATCGAACGAGAACAGGCTTGGCTTAGGGGTCGGGCTGGTCGCGTCGTTCTGCTGAACGTAGGCCAGAATGACACTCCTGGTAATCTCCCCGCCATCGCCGGCCCTTCCGCTGTCGTTTCCAACCAACGATCCCACGGAGTATGAGGCACATGAAGGGCGGGAGGGAGCCGCGATGCCTCACGGTACGATCGATCATTCGGCAGGCCTCATAATTAGCAATTAACTATATCCATTAGTCGGTGATATAATTACCATGTGCTCCTAGTACCGACGCTTAACCCGCCGTCTGCACGGCACGGGCGGACGTTACGAGGGGCTGATTTTCGCGGCATTAGCAGGTACATCACGATAATTATACGATCGATTATTCTAGGAGACCAGAAGGGAGGTCCCGGAGACGGAGAGTAGGGGATGAAAATTGCTCCCTACGTCCCCGCGCCGTGTAGTCTAGTAAACTTGGCTGGCTTCGACTCGAATCGATCCACCCTATTTTCGATAATTCAAGGTCCCGGGTCTGCCAGTCTCCGATTCGCCAGCCTTCCTCGTTTTCGAGTGTCCTCGTCACTGACCACGCAAAAACCAGACACTGACGAACCACACTATATTACACATAATCCCGGCACTGGCGTGTTAACACTGGAACTACCAAATCCTAAACAAGACTATATTCTCTTTCAACCCCTACGATTTATTTCACGGTTTCAGTGATTAGAACTTTTTTGTAGATCGTAATTTCCTAAAAAAGGAGAAAAACAAATCTCCAATAGCTGTATATTAACAAAACCAAAATAGAATTTTGTTTCGGTTTGAAGGAAATTATTAACATACATTCTTATCAGAATCTGTTCAGAATCTTCATTACGAGCCAGACACGATATTGTAAAGCAAGGGGTTAACCCCTTTGCCGTACCATTTTGATTACAGTTACAGCGATTAAAACGTCTTTATCCCGATGAAAAGTCGTAGAAGGAAAAAGAAAATTTATATTTCTTGCATGGCTACATTTATTTGTATGCTTAAATGTTGATTACAAACGATTCAAATTTTATTTCATCTAGAAAGAAACACATAACATTCATATTTGTTAGACTTTGTTGAAATCTCCATGGCGAGTCTGACTCGTTAAAATACGGCAAGGGGTTGAAATTTTTCTTCACGTCATGTAATAAACTAGTTGTTCTAACTTCTCAAAAAAATTCAAGTCGTAAGACAGGTCGAAAGTGTCCAAATATCACTGATTCACCGTGTG
Source organism: Lasioglossum marginatum (assembly GCA_028455795.1). NCBI lineage: Eukaryota > Metazoa > Arthropoda > Insecta > Hymenoptera > Halictidae > Lasioglossum > Lasioglossum marginatum. Next base: position 5,489,017 of record CM052250.1, read on the forward strand.
TGGAAAATAGGACTCCAACTCTTTCGCACTCGAGTAGTTACCAGGTATATTATTGTTTACCCTTACTGTAACGGGGGTACTATAATATCCCTGTCTATGGCCGCAGTTCTTCGAACTTTTCTTATTTGCGTTTAATTAGCCGAGGTAGAGAGATACACATCGGAACGAATCGATCCACCCTATTTTCAATAATTCAAGGTCCCCTGTTCTGGGAGTCCCCGATTCGCAAGCCTTCGTTGCTTTCGACTGTCCCCAACGTTGATCTAGCAAAAAACAGACATTGCAGCTAGGGATAGCCGACCATGCTCGCAGTTCTTCGAACTTCTGAATTACATTGAATGATTCGCGAATTATCCAAGGTATGGTAAATGTATCCTATTCCAGCCGAGTAGTTAGACTCCCTGAAACGAACTTCTGAAAAATGAATAACTACTAACAATCTCTTGCATATTTCAATGATCATATTCCTTGCTTGAAAATGCCCACATTCGTATCCCCATATGGAACATTTCGAAAATAGCATATCATTTCATAGAGAAATAGAATTTCATGAATTTTATACGTGTTTGGTCTATGTGAATCATTCTGTATGAAGTAGATTTAGTTTATTTAGTGAATTTACTCAATTTCTTGCTGCAGTCCTGGATTGAATTGCAGATTTTGCTTGAGAACAAGAAAACGGATATGTTTATTACATCTCGAACAAAATGAGAAAGAGGTAAACCTGTGAATAGGTTAAATTAAGAACTGAAGAACACAGCTAACGATAATCAATAGCAATGGAAATCGGTACTATTCGCTCATTCATCGTTCCAGCAATCGAGAAAACGGTTAAGTAGGATAGCCCCTGCTGCAGATTGAGTATAAGACACTCGTCTACTTGAACTTCCACTTGGTCTTCTCTATCTAATAACGAGTATTCAGTTGTATTAGACGTACAATACAAAATCCGGTTAACATTCGACTGACCCTTGCAGTAAGACATTCGTCGGTGTAAATCGATAGTTCGAGGAGTTATTAACCCTCGTCTGGTCGTTTTCGCCAGTCGGACGGCCAACCTGCTGTTAATACGAGGCTCCGACTATGTGCGTGTGTCTTCTTCTTTCGCGAGGTGCGCGTCGAAATGAAATTTAATCACCGAAGGAGTTAGCCGGGGTGGCGACGCGTGTGCGGGCGAATTAGCCGCACGAGACACGGGTAGTTCACACACGGGGGTGGAAAGGTAGAACAGCGAGAGAGAGAGAGAAAGAGGGTGAGGGAGAGGAGAGTAGAGCAGGCAGGCCCGGGGTGAAAGTTTCTGCGCCGGTAATTATTATCGTGGGATTGGTATAACCGTTGATTATGGCTATTATAAACTGTCGGGCAAATATAAGAAGGTAGGGCGGCTGCCGGATGGTCGGACTTGCCCGTTTCGCGTTGCTGATTTCGCGTAGCGTTTCTCGCGAACGAGCGAACGAGCGAGCGAGCGAGCAAGCTGTTAGGTGGAGTTGGAATTAGCGGGCTAGGATCGGCCTAGAACTATCTTGGATACCGCTGATTGCGGAATTAGAATTTATATGGATACCCGCACGCGAGCCAGTGGCTCTCAATTTCGCACCGCTGCCGCCGTCGGGGGGTGGAAATGAGCCCCGTGATACGGACGATCTGTTTTCGGGGCCGCGGTTGGTTTACGATTAATTCTAAAAGCTCTCGATATACCACTTAATTCGGGCAACGATATCACCGATTAACGTCCAGCAATGATGTGGCGCCTACATTGCCCCGCCTCCGGCGACCAGCTCGCCAATTCACTCAAAACCATCTCCCTCTACCCTCAACCACCCCCGCATACCAACCCTTCCCGCCACCTGCCCTGTCAGCTCGCCCCCTTCCGCCCACACACCGTTTTCACCCCCGTCGACTCATCCGTCCTCCTCCACCTCCACCTCCTACTCCTCTTCCTCTTCGTCCTCTGCTACCACCCTACACTGCTACCACCCTCTTTTTCCGCCCGCTTTGCCCGTCGCACGCAATGAAATTACTACGCGTCCCATGAAAATAATCTAATTGAATAACGCGTCGTTATCATTTTTGCGAAATAACGATGAGGGCAGACCTTGATCATGATTTCGCCGCCGAATATGCCAATGTTCGGGGAATCGGTAATTGCGAGACGCGGCGCATGATCGAGCTCGATTATTGCTGTCCGAGGACCGTCCGCGGACCTGTGGCCTTCCGGTGTCTTGGGGATTCGGGGATGAAAGGGGTCAGTTATTATTTTCAGTATAGGATTTCGGGTTAATCTTTTATTTATGTTGGATTGTATGGATGAATTTTGTCAAGCTGCTTGGGCGACTGTCAGCAAAGAGTTAAAATTTACCTTGACCAGACACAGCAGCTGATTTAATTTGATATAATGTAATTCCTATAAATTTAATAAATCTAGTTTAATTCTACATATGTAGCCGACGAAGTTGCACTTAACATGTTAAAGAGAAAAACACAAATCTGGAATATCGCTTGCCCAAATTTTCAGCCAAGCTGCCAAGGGAAGAGCAGAATTTCTCGAAAGCAATCAGACAATGACAATCTCCGCCAGGATCAAAGTCGAGAAACGTTTCGATCTTCGGGCGTACACAGTGTCCGGTTTCTGGCGGGGTTGGACAGAATCCCTGAGGATCGGGTAGGCTCGCCAGCTGATTAGACACCGACCGGCTTGAATAATATTTGTCGTCGACTTTCTTCGCGGGGGAGAGAAATCCGCACCACGTTCGATTCTCCTATGCATATGTAAAAGCCGTGCCCGGCACTCGAATTGATGAAATTCCCAACATTAATTGTATCACAATGGTAATTGAATCTGCGGAGCGCCGTCTATTTGAACAATAGTTGGTTATATTATGTAGATTTGCCGTCGTAGCCTCGGTACCCCGCCATCCAGCTTGCCCCCTCTTCGTCTTCTCTCGCCACTCGCCTTCCCCCGAACACCCACACCCCTTATTCTCCACCAACACCCCCGTCTTCCCGTTACCTTCAGTATTCCGGGAGACCCTCCTTTCCACCCCTCTCCGAAAGCCCCTAACCTATCCAACGACGACGGTTGCCGCAGCACCGGCTGGCTGTTTAAACACAGACGATATCAGAACTACCAGAACTAACGTACGGAGTTAGCACGGGTTAGGTGCCTCGACTACGGTCGCCATTATCATAATTGCACGTGGAGTTCCTTCGGCGAAACTCGGCTGACCTGTCGCAATGGGAATAGACGATGATCTCTTCGGTGACCCGGAATCCGAAGACACCGAGACCCGCGATCCTCGAAGAACTCCAGGGGACTTCTGGGATTCTTGGTCATTTTTAGGCGGCCGCTTTCCCTTGTGCGCCTGAAGGACTGCCGGGGAAAGAGGAAGTGTTAGAAGATGATCTATTTCGAACCGGTGTTAGAGGATGAGATCTAGGAGTCGGGAAAATGGAACGGGAGTCGATAATGAACTTGCTTCTGTCTGGACTCGTTTAGAGGATCATGCAAACTAGCAACCACCTTTTAGGAGGTGTTACTTAAACAAAGACAAAGACACTTAAACAAAGCTTGCCCCTAAAAACTGAGCAACCAATTGTCATGATTGATAATCAGCTAGATACTAGAATTTTCATAGGTACGGACACCTTTAAAACAAGCTGTTAACGGCATGAATGAAGTAGAATCTAAGCGAAAACTTTCAATTCACTGAAGAACACAAAGTCCTTCGGCACTGTTACAATTCTCATTTTACCTTAATGTACCCAATTGCAACTGCAGCAAGCGCATAAAATCCGCAATCCAGCGATCATCAACTAGATCCTCGCATAACAATGTCACAGCTGCTTGAATAATAAACCGTAGGACAGTGTGTTTCGTTCTCGAATGAGAGTCACTGTCTCGCTAAGGATTCCTTTATCACGGCAAATAAAGTTGCAGAGGCTTTCAGGCTGGCCGTTCCCTCCATCGAAGGAGGGCTGCCTGCTCGTAAAAGTGATACGCCTCTATTACACCTGCGGAACGTCCCATTTTATAATCGTAGAGATTAAGATCGCTCTCCTGGTAACTGTGTTCCGTTCTCGGATCATTATGTTCCCTGATACTGCAACATTGAACGCGGTGCCTTCTCTGCTATGTGATTTCTGCGAGGCTCAGTTAATAAGAGACTCCTCTTCTTCAGCTTTTGCTTCGAGAATAGCTGCAGGACTGTTACTATGCTGATTTTCGTACATGGAAATTTTCTATGCAAGAAACCATGATTAAATCCATTCGAATTATAAATTTTATTCAACGTATATTGTTTCTGGACCCAGTTCTTTATGATCAATGTGGATTTAGCTAATTATAAGAACCGTGAATGAAACCACCATGTGTGCCACCATGACTAAAAGACAGTCGAGCCGCCAGGTATGTGTGCTCGTCGCACTCGTAGGTTCACACCTTCGCTAATCGGCCACGTTGGGACTATCAGGGACGGTTCGAGCGTGTGCCATGATATGCCCTTGGTGACGGCGGAGGGACGAACCTGTGACGATATTAGGGACGTGTTAGGTTTGCCGAGGGATCCCTCCGGGGACAACAAAAGGACCACACGCACCGGGACGTACCAATGGACAACGGTATATTGCGCTGAAATTGCTCTTGACCGGCAGCTCGCCAAAATCTTTAATCCTCTTTCCCCTGATCTTCCATTTACACTCTGCACAAGATTTTTCCTTTTCGACCAAAAATTGCCACTTCCACTCGTCATTTCACTAATGCAGCCACTGAAACAATACTCTTGAATAAAAAAGAAAAATGTTCATTCTACCCTTAACAAGGAATTCTAGACACAGGTTTAAAAATCAATAGAAACCATTTAGCACGCAAGCTCCCAACAACGTGCCACTGTCTGAACCACGACGAATTAATCACATCAAACTAAAAATATAATTATAAAAACTCCCTAAAAACTCCCGAGTTCTTCAGACCAGATTCTTTCGTCCGGATTTCACGCGATCAGCAACATAAAATGACTTCATTCGGCAATCTCGCAATTATATCCAGTACCATTGGCGCCGGTTCCGGAGCCGTATCCAACGTTCTAATCCCGGGGAATCTCAGAAGTTGAATCGCGCATTGATTCGCCTGGGTTCCAGGGAATAATTAAAAGACGGAGCTTAGGTGCGCGGCCGCGTCTACAAGCCAGCATTAGCGGTTGCCTGTGGGGGTTGGTTTGCGGGGGTGGCACACGGCCTTTATAGGTGGATAGGAGGGGGGGGGATGGTAAGGTACGTATGTACGGCATCGTGGCGGAGAGGCTGGTGAGCATCGGATCCGAATTTCGAGAATTCCTGTAGCTTTTAACGCCCATCCCGGGGCGCATCGGCCCCGAACTCGTGTTAGGCCGGGGTCAGTCGACGTACGATCGCCCCCGATGTGCACGGACTTTGCTCGGTGGCGATGGTGTTCTCCCACTGCTGAGTTGGTAGCCCTGGCTGGCTGTGCCTGCCTGCCACCACCTCATTTGAATTTCTAATTAGGAAACCTCCATGCAATTATTGGATTAATGTAAATTACGAGAGCTGGCTCGGTCTCCGCCACCGCTACCGCTACCGCCGCACAAGGGTGGAGCTGTCTCTCTTCCACCCCCTCGCAACTCCCTTCCATTCCCGCGTCCTTCCTCGAGGACTCTCGGTCTCTCTCCTACGCTCTCTATCCGGCTCCCTCCTTCTCCCTCCATCTCTCCGGCAATCGCTCCATATCTCTCCGTCTTTCCGTGACAGTTGCTCCCTCTCTCTCTCTCTCGTCGTTCAACCCCTTATCGTTCCTCCTTTACCTTCACTGTCTGCTTCCGTCTCTCTTCCACTCTCATGCTCTACTCTCTACTCTCTCTCTCCCACTACTCTCGACTTCTCTCTCACTCTTCTCTCCTCTTGCCCCCATTTCCCCGACCACCCTTTCCTTCGTGTCTCTGTCTCTCTCGCCCCGAACCCGTGGGTTGGGGATAATTAAAATCCGTTGATTAATATGTAAATTTAATAAGATTACTGTTCTAGGAATGCCCGGTGCAGACAAGCGGCTGTACCGCGACTCCTTGTATCGGGGAACAAGGGGCCCGTGTCTGTTGTAGCGTTTGATTGTCATTCGGCCGGACAAGCCCCGGATTTCTTGCGAGTCTTCTTCTTCTTCTTTCACGAACAGCGGCGGCCCGGGTCCCGCGTAAACAGGAAACGCGGATCGCTTTTTAAGGTGGAACTTTTTTGCGGATTGTTGGATCGGATCGAGCATGCTTATTCATTGGATTCCTGCGCTCGGTGTCTTGCCGGTAGTTTGGTGCGTTGTTTTATCCTCAGAAATGTACACTCTAAAATTTTCCCGTATCCGAGCATTAACATCAATACCCACAGAAGATCTTGATTAAACCACCTGTTAAGATTATTCGAGGTTATGAAAATGAAGTAATGCCAAGGATTCGTAGTACAGGATTATGACAACTTGATATAAGGAGTTTATTCAAAAGGGTGAGAGTACAGAAGAAGCTTCTCGCTCAAGAGCTTCGGTTGAACTGTCTAATCCTAGAAAACGTGTTCAACGTCTACCTTCGACAAGACCGTTTGTTTTATTGATGGTCGAAGGGTAGGAGAACTCAGGTATAAGGGATAGCGGCGCAGAAGGAAACTTATTGTTAGATAAATCCTAAATACTAAATTTAATAGCTCCCCTTTAACACAGTCATCGAAGACACCATAACAATCTCGCGAATCGCCAATAGAAGATTTCCGTTCACATTTCGCGCATCAAAAGATCGCAACCGCCGTGAGCGACGGCCCGCACCCGCGCGGGGGTGGTAAAAAGCGACAAAGAGCAACGGAGGGAAGAGGGTGGGAAGAGGGATGGAAGGTAGACTGGGGAGGACTCGCGAGCGACAGGCAATTTTTGTTCCTGCGTAAGCTAAAAATACAATTTGAAAAATCCAACAATACCGGCCAATTCGCAGGAAAATGCGCCAGTCATCCGAACGCCGTCGGTATTGTTCGCCGGCTGGACACAATGCGCCCGATTGGCGGTCCCGGATTTTTACAACATTCGCGACTTTTTCCGCATTCGCCCGCTCCTCCCCTCCCCCGAAACCCCCGCAGTATTCGGGAACCTGCTGGCAGGCCAGCCAGGCGAACCACCTTTTTTGTTTCCTTTCGGCGCTCCTTTTTTTCCGACGACGCTCGGTTTGCCGCACGCGCGCGGCTCGCGCGCCAAAACCGAGCGTAATCGTCGCGAAATTTGCATACCGGAGCCGGAAAGTGGCTACGCTGATTTTTCCAGGCTAGGCCGTTCCTTTTTTTACCCCCGCACGGCCTGTCGAGCCGGGATTATCCGCAAAAACCGGTGGATCCTGCGAAACTGCGAGTGTCCTGCAACCAGGACTCTCTCTCTCTCTCTCCGCACAGGACCTCCTACGACGCCCACGTGCTCCGACCTTTTTCGCTTTCAAACAGCTCCGGGGATTCGTTTATTAACCCTCCGACCTCCCACGCGAGCAGAATCAAGCAGTCGTACGAATTTTTAATTGCATCGCGACGACGTCACGTTCCACGGACGGATCGTCGTGATTAGCGGAATTGTGTTGTGAGAAAGTTGTAACGAGATGGGGGTCAATTAACGGATTTTCTACGGCGTCGTGCGCGTAACCACGGCAATTTTTTGCCGGGGAATTTTTAATTCGCTACGTCGGGTGATCATTTGATCGCCGCCGGTGCTACTGGTCTCGATTGACAAGGCCGTTTTGTTGCGATCTTGCATTCAGACTGTTGCTGCTATTTTGTTTGCGATAGTCTGAAAAATCACCTTCCGCTCGGTTGTGCAGAGCGAAGCGGTAGATTGATTATTTCTGTGGATTTGTTTAATCGATTCGAATTCCAAGCGGGATGAATAGACAAAAATTCATTCTTTCTTCAAATGTCCTACAACATCTACCAACGCAGCACATACGTTATATAAACAATCAAATTTCTAAAACGTCTGCTTCACCAAACGCACAAATACGCGACGATTTAGTTGCGTCGAATAAACACCGAAAAATGTACGCACGTTTGCACAAACATGTTCGCGAGGCGAGCGACAACATAATGAAAATATCATATAATATAAGGAAAATATCAATCGCACGGGTCAGCCAACGATTGCCTCGTGCATTCTGCATCCTAGTCAATAATCGAGAATCCGAATCATTTAACAAACATGGCCGATGCGGTCCGGTTTGATTCAATATTGTAGATAATCCGGAACTTCAGATGGTCAGGGAGCGCTTGTGCACGATGATTCCGAACACGATTTCACCAATGGCAGAGATCTGCAACGTGTGTTCCGAGGATCTCGGAGCAGCGGCACAGAGGGATTCATTATTTTTAATTAAACAAAACAATAATACGCTTATTAATTGATTAATTAAGCATACGGTAGGCATTACACCGTTCCATCAACGCCAGGGCACCGGTTAATCCTCGGGTTCGATCCTTTGGAGGCCCGACGCTTATTACGCCTGACTTTTACACCAGGAGCTTTCTGCTGGAGCGACGCATGAAAAGGGGTACGGAGAGAGAGAGAGAGCAGTGCAACGAATAAAAAAAAAGTTCGTTCGCCCGTATCATTGTGTTTGTCCGGTCGGCCGTGATCGCGACGCGGGTTTTATCAATACGCCGTATTCGGCGGGATAATAGCCTGACTTTTTGCCCGCGCCCTGCGTCCCAGGGCTTCCCCATCGATCGTAAATTTAATGAAGTTGTATCAGTTATCGACCGGCCGCCGCCTTTTTTCCTTGCAAATTCAATAATTAATTTCGCGATTTAGCGTGCCCGAGCTCGCCCGCGCTGATCCATGCCGCTGCCCGCGAATCGAGCATCCTCCGTTCCCCTTATCCACCGTCGTTGATAAAGAAATTTTTAGTCGACGTTTGAACCATTGTCTATCCTCGTGCGTTCCTCCGCCATTTTTTTAAATTGCTGTAACAGTGAAAGAGACGTTGGAGATTCACGAAGACATCGTTTCCGTTTTTGTAATGCAGTTTCAGCAGAGATGCGTATATTACATAGAGATTTTATGGGTTCATAGTTCGCCGGGATCCGTTGGAATTATATTGTTCGTTCGAGGATTTAATTATACAATTAAATGCGTTTTACAATCGTTTGCTTAGCGCTCTGATTATAGCTCGGTCTGTTTTTATAGTTAAGTGCTTCCCGATGGGGCTTCACGATCGGACGTTCCTCTTTTTCATGTTCGATCGGCAGGTTGTATCGATTTATTATGCATTTGATCCTTGCTTCCGCATTATATCTGTCGATTTTATTACGGCAAATATTGATTCAGTTAAACTCGTTTGTCTTTTACGTTACTCCTTAACGCTTGGTGTGGGCCGGGCCCGTGGAATTTCTTAATAGCTTAATTAAATTTTTGCTTTACTCGACTTTTTCACGCGGCCGAGCATAACCCTATTATATGCAAAACGACGTGCAAGTATTTATACAAGAAATTATGGCCGAGAAATCTTTCACTCGTGCGTCGAAGGGTTAGAACGCTGTATGATAATCGATAAAGACGAAACGATTTATGCCGCAAATTACCGAAGAAAAATCCGTGAATACATTAAAACCGATCGAAGACACGTCGAGCGCTTTCACGCTGGTCAAACAGCGAACTCGAAGTACGGGATCTTAAGTATCGGCGTAGCCTATTACAGTCTGTTTACCTGGCTGCGCTGTCCTTCTATCAGAATTATTAATGCCGCGGTAAACATTTTCAACAAAAGATCCGGCCGCGAAAACCCGGCGACAAGGTACCTCTCCGCATGAAGCACACCTGGACAACAACCGGGAAAAATAATTGGAGGCGGCGTTGCATACAATTGCAGTCTCGGTGCACTATAATGCATCGTTTCTGAGAGAGAGAATGAACAGGGTCAGAGAAATATTAATCGAATTTTGCATGATAGTATAGTTGTTATTACCTAGATAATACTAAGTGGAAGTTCAAGTAGACATGTCGTGCACTCAATCTGCAACGAGGAATGATTGGTAGCGATTCCACATGCGAAAACAAGACAAAACGAAGGAATAACGGAGGAATTTCTGAAGACGGCTGGTCGAACGAAAAAATATTATTGCTCTTTTTTCGACTCATTTCAGCACGCAGAAACCATGTTTGTGCCACAATTTCGGAAACACACAATGAAAATAAAAATAGTGATAGTATGGGCGAGGTTCGAGGCGGTCGTAAGGCAATTTCTAAAGGGTGCCGGTGCGGGTGAAGAGTGCATAAACTTCCCGTGACGCAATGCAACGGCGGCGAAGGCACAAAACCCGCGTGCGGCGCAACTTGCGGCGGCGAATGCGCGATATAAAACGCCTTTGTCTTGCAAAAACCCGCAGACGTATATCATGCAAGGCCAGGCCACCACCGGGTATTGTTTCACTCTCGCATAATTACTGCGAGTCACGTTTTAAAGTTGAATTTCACCTAAATAAAGCTTAATGTTATTATCGCGGCCACCGGCGAGCCGCCATTATGAGCTGGTTACAGTCTCAAACGTCATTGTGCGCCGCCGCGCGTGATCGTTTTCGCGATATTAAGGCGAAACGACGTTTTTCCACTGTTTTTCACATCGCCGGATCCGAGAACGCCAACCTCCGGTCCCGTAACCAGCGCGATCGACGTTAATTAGATGCACACCCTGCTCTCGCTGCTGGAAAAAACTACCTTCACGCGCACACATCACCGGCGAATGCGTGTGCCAGGCGTTAACTTTATGGGTTAACTTACACACCACCCTCCGCCAGCGACAATTAGACGCCGCAACTTCTAATACCGCGAACAATAATGATAGTAATAGCCGCTTAATGACGCGGCGATTAACGCTGCACGCCGGTTTCTGAAAGACGCATTGCGTGGCATCGTGACGAACGCGAAGGGGAAACTACCCCCTATCGCGGAATCGGAACTGAATTTGCAAACCTGGTGTGCGATGTGTTTTTGGAGGCCTGGAATAGCTAAGTTCAACCTACGGAACTTTTTTTTATTGTGTTCGATAACGGTGAAGTTACACGTCAAACGTGGATACTAATCACTAGACTGCGGATCTTTATGCATTTATGGTTTATAAAAATGTTTAAATAATGCTGGAGTATCCAATTCGGCAGAATTTAGAACGATTTTTAATTTATTTTCGACCTACAAACGTTATTACTAGACTGCGAAACTTTATGCAAAAAAAATTCTTACCTGAATTGCAACAAACTGGAGTGAAATAGAAATTTATTTTCTTCCCTATTACGTTTAGTAGGTTGAGAGCAATATAACAGTATGTTTAAATTTTTCTAATATTTTTGCTATGTTAAATTACACCTACTCGTTTTTGTCATAAATCCTCCACAAAGTACCACTTTCTTCTTCAAAGGGTTAATTTACGTAATCAAATTCTTTTTATAAACACATGGATCCCCTGCATCGTTAATTTACAACAGCTCATTTGCTGTACGAAACTTGAACAAAACAACTGCACATATCGAATAAATTAATTTCGTCCCCACCATTTCCTTTTTACGTTCAGTTGAAAAGTCGCTAAGCGTTGGCAGCATTCGCTGCGAGGAAATTGATTAAAAGACACACGGAAAGTTTAAGTAAATCGTGAACAATCAGCCTGGCCGACTGTTCCTTTGCACAGTGAATGCATGGAAAAACCGGCCTTTGAAGATCGTGAAAGAGCGACGACTTTTCATGTGCAGCGACCTAACAACATTAATAATGCGCACACATTCGTTACCGTGTATCAATCCGGTGGGAGATTTCGCCACGGAACAGTAATTTCTTGGAATCACGACTTTCAAACGTCACAAAGGGGTTGTGGTTTACCCGTTAGAGATCAAACCGAGCAAAGCGAACAGAGAGCGGGCAAAGTGTCCGCGCGATACTTTTAATAGTATTAATTCTACGCGGAATTACTTTGCCGGTGAACAGTAATGAGGTGGCTCGTGAAACGTCGGCGTAACGAGTCGGGTAAATGCGGGCCACGTTTAGTCCTTTATTGTTGTCCACGAAAAATCAAAGCAACAAAGCGCCGGCCCGGGGAAATTTTGTTTCCTTGCACATTTCTAATTACAGAATTCGAGCGACCTATCGGAACGCGTTCGCGGAAGTAGGCCGCAAAGGACATGTCAGAAATTACGCGGAACTCTGCCCTTCCTCCTCTCATTCCCCCCACCCGATTTTATTTCTTTCGCGGAAGCGAATTTAATTAAAACAATGTCCATACAGAAGTTTCTTTTTTCGCAACGCCCCCCCACTCCGGCCCCGAGGTGGCCGACTACGCCAGGACCGCCTTAATTAATTACAGAATATAAACGCAAGTCCCCGCGCCATCTTGCCGCACGGTTACTTACCGGAGAAAAAAAAAAGGTTAATCAGACACGATCGGATGAATTTCTGAGAAACTTGAAGCCGCCGCGCTGATGTAGGAACGGGCTCATAAATGGCCAATCGGAATTGTTAATATAAACTTGCTTTTCATAACTTGATTGGAAAATGTTGATCTTGTGCTCTTCTATCCTTTCTTTTAAAAATGCATATTTTGGAAATATATTTTTATGTATCTCCGGCCATTTTTATTCGTTTGCTACGGTTCCTTAAAAAATGTCTGCATTTGAATCACACACATTTCAGTGTAGGGGTACATGGGAATTCGTTAATCCCGATGCGAACCGATCGCCGGCATTTATCGCGGCCATCAGCACTCGCGACACTTCCTTTTTCCACGACGACGCGAGAGGGGTGAATCAGTGGCAAACGCATAACGCGTAATTACTGTTCATCGAGCGGTGCAGGGAACGTTTATGTGCTAGCCGTGTAACGTCCAGTTATACACGGTCCTCGATAGTCGTCATTTACAGGGACGTCGCGCGGCGGACGTTGCATACCGCCACCGAGTATTTATGAATCGACGCCGCATTAGGGATATTGCTTAACAATAGCGACACGACTGAAGGACCGGCGTGAACAGCTGTTATTTTCAAACGCGTTATCGCCCGGCCAAGTAGTCATTGCGAAATTGTCCGACACTCTCGTTCCCCAGGCTTGTTCAACAGAAATCTCGCCTCTGTTCATAGGAGAGCTTGTGGAACACAGAACGTGATCGTGGCGAATTAAATGCGATATCTTACCAATGACTCCTGCTGCCGCTAGCATAACAAGCATTATACCACCTCCTAATCGCAGACACCACTATAGATAGGCTGTTCTCGCGGCTCGGTGCGATCTAATAGAAAAGCTGTGACAATGCCCGAGACGCAGATATATTGTTTCTCTTACACTCGCCGCGTGCATAGCACATAAAATTTCGAAGGACATTGTGTAACGGAATCCTGAACCGATGTGTCATGCACTTTCGTTTTGTTTTGCTTTAATGACCCAATTTCTGTGGGAAATTCGTTTGATTCGTGCACGAAAATGTGCATTCTTGTGATTGAAATAATTTCTTTTCAGCGTTTTATTTTATTATTATTTATTTGTTTAATGTTGCTTCAACATCAAAGGTCATTAGCAACACGGTATATTTTCTTACAATATTTTGTACATATTTGTATCCTTGATATACTGGGCAAGACCGACGATATGTTCCTCAGAACCTAACAGAATAGGTAAGGATTCAGGCAACTTAGCATTTTTCCTTACATTTTCGTATTTTTTGCATTTTATAATTAGATGTTTCCAGCGTTTTGTTACTTGTGATATATAAGGATTTCATGTATTTATAACGGAAATAAGTAGATGAATTTCGAAGCAATTTTCAATTCTGTAAAATTATTTCAGAACGAACAAAATTTCTATATCTCGCAATTGGTACAATTTTTATTTTGCACGAAGCTGTGCAGTCTATGTCAAATAATTTGGATACAAAAATGTCTTCTTAGATATACGAACCGAAATGGCATATTATGATTAAGAGTTCACTCCCAATAATTCGATCCTGATTAATTATAAATCAACGAAATTATCCGAGGGCATTATTGCTTAGGAATTCTCAGAAGCAATGTTTCCAAGGAGCGTTACCAATTTTCAAGACTCGGAGAATCCTTTGGCCGTTGAATTCGCAGAAAAATTGGACCGGTCCGTGGACACGGACACGGGAAATTTATTTATCGGCATGCGAGCGTCCGGCGCATTAATACGCGGCCCGTCAGCGATAACCATTCTCAATATCCATAATTATTATCAGCGGCGGGAGCCGTTGGCAGCCCCGGCGCGGCCTGCACCACGTGACTCGTTTCCGTCGAAATAAAATGACAACGTTCATTTGCAAATGCGTGAAAGTGCATTATTTTTATTGGGTTTGTTAGTAGCCGAATCACGGGTCCGTGTACGTGTGCGTGTGCGTCGGTTGCACAGGGTGCGGGGCCGGGTATGTGCACGCGTGTCGGTTGTGCGTGTCGTTACACATGCGAAAAACAGGATGAAGGTGTGCGTGCGAACGCACGCGTCAGCTTCGTTCTACAACGACGGCTAAAGGGAGTGTGACAGATTCGCTGGGGGAATACCGGCTGCCGATGAATTTTTTTTCTCCTTTCCTCTTTTTTCCTTGCCGCCCGCCTCCCCCGCGCCACCGCGATTTTTTTGTCGCGGCGGGTTGCTCGATCCCCGGAGAAAAACTGCGTCGATGTTTGGCAACGATTCTGCCCTATCGAATCGATGTGTCATAGGAATTTATCTTTCTTCGCAGAACAAACCCCGGGCCAGGAGACTCTTTTTACCCCGTCGAACAATTACTCTGTTTAAGCAAGCGTGATTTCGAGCCGAGATCGAATTTTCGAAATTCTCTGTGCGTCTCTCTCTCTGTGTGTGCGCGAGCGTGTCTTTGCCTGTGACTGTGTCTGTTTTTCTTTGGTTTTTTCCATCGACAAAACCGGTGTATTTTTGATAGAACGCTCGGAAGCTGCAGCAGGCCGAGTTACGCTTACCTGTTCGCCCTATCAATTTTTTTTCCAATTCTAGTATCGAATTTTGCGCAACTAGATGAAGAGATGGTTCCGTACATTTCGCTACGGTATTCAATTTATTTTTCTAATTGTAGTGACGTGCTCTGCGCGCAATTCTCCGGGGAAAACACTTGCTGAGCGAATGCATCGATTCTTTTACTGATCATGTTATCTCTATTAATAATTATGAGTTATATAGACGGGGAACTTGTGTTCACCCGTCTACCCTGTAACTGTGACGACCATACAATTGCTAGAATTTCCGAATAACAGCACAAACAGAATCCTCGGCGTAAGCTAGCGGAACAAAATGGCAAAACAGAAATTTGGGTTAAGTGCAGAAAACTCGGAATCGTTCTATCATTACGTGGGCGTGGAAGGGTTGACAAGTGTCCGGCAGCCTTAACGAGGATCCAAAAAGAGAGAACGAGAGATGGAGGGAGATAGAACTGGCCGTGCAGTTTCGGTTGACGGCTTATATTTCGCGAGCAGTCGATTTTAATAAACCCGATGTAAACGGCGCTCTAGCCCCTTCCCTTTGTGGAGGAAGTTTCCGGGAGACCGCGCCGATTTTTAAATATAGTGTGCCATAGGTTTGGACACCAATGGGAGGAGAGTCTGGGTGGCGAACCTGCACCACCGTCAAAGCTTTTCGCAAGCGTTCTCTCCGCTTGCCTCGCTGATCCACGAAAAAGGCTCGCCATCCGTGGAATCTTTTGTTTATAATTTTTTTGATCATTACCCAACAGGCAACTAATTCTGTCCGGCAGGTGCATTCAAAATTTATCGGCGGCGCGACAAAACGCACACTCCAATATTTTTTTATCTCTCGCCCCGTATCTCTTTCTCTCTCTCTTTCTCTTTTCCCCGCTGTCAACCCTGGCCTCTCTGCATCCGCGACCCTTTCCCTCTGTATGCGGTTCAGCTTTCTCTTCTTTTCCCTGTCCCGTTCGTTCGCTCTTTCAAGCACACCCCTTTTCCCAAACCCCTTTCTACCCACTCGGTTTTCTGGCCACCCCCTCGCCCCCTCTGTCGAACGCCCACTCCCTATTGGACACCGTTCAAAGGGTATTCAGAGTCGAAGGTCCGGAAATGGTTCGGTGAAAAAACAGGTAGACAGAATTAGGCACTTGTTTGTCCAAGGGGATCCATCGGAGCATCGTGATTTTCCAAAAATTGAAATCCGTCCATCGGCTCGCGAACGGTGCATGTGCATCCTTTATCTCCGCTCAGCTAATTACACGTTTCCAAACGTACGCGACCGATGGGAAGTAATTTTCGATGCTCGACGCACAGGCGACTTCCTGCATGCTAGCGCCCCATTTTCGATAGTGCCCGATCATCACAACGGATGGTGACTTAGTGTCATTTCGCGGGTGGACGAATGGGGGTCGAGCTGTTCTCGTTCGGTTCCGGAAATTGTCTACTGTTGATCATTCCATTATTAGTCAATCATTATTATTAACCCTTTGCACTCGGTTGTCCCTTCTGAGGCACCACTGAAAATTGCTGTGCCATTATTCAAAATATCGTTTTCATTATTAAATATATCGGTATCTAACCAATTACTAAACATTTAGGTCTTGCATGAGGTATTATACCAATCTCATATCCATAAAATTTCAAAAATCATAGAGAATGGAAATATTCTAGATCGGAAGAAATGTTTAATTTTCCAGTTAAAATAGCTCCGAGTGCAAAGGGTTAAACTTCAATAGCCCACTCATAGTATGTCAACACAGATGGAACCAATGTCTTTATCATAAACAATGTGCAGTCTTTTTTCTGAAGACTATATGTTTCATTCATTTAGTTTCTCAATAGCTTCCGTGGTAACCTTACTTCCAGTACTTGTTATCCTGAATTACGAGCGACTCATTAACTTTTTATTAAACCTCATCGTGACCCATATGTGGGACACGGGATTATGAACACGTTGATGAAAAAACGTGAAATATAATTAGACTGTGCATATTATATATTCACAATGCGCTAACAATAAAACACATTCGGCAGGAAGTGTAATCAATGATTTGCTCCACTTCCGATCAAAATAGAATCTTCAAATGAAGATGTATTCAGCCTCATTTCTTCGCTGCTCTTCAATTGAAATACAATTTTCGGTAATTATTTAGAAAGAGGTATTCTTCTCCGATTTTGATGAAATTTAAATATATTATAGATTTCGATATTTTGAACAAATTTTTCCTTCTCACATATGAAGGGATCTCTTTTAGTTTTCGAGACATTCGCAAAAAACTATTGCTAGTACTAACAATTGAATTTTCCGTATTCCTGCACGCTCCGTGGCAACGTAAGCCTACTCCAGCGCGGCGTCTGTTTACTGTTTTTGTAAACACGTTGTGGACTTCAGAAAGAAAACAGGGACCGACCCTGGTTATATAGAACATGAACTTTCAATTTTGAGAGACTACTTATGGATTTTCGTATACGTTTCGTACTCTCCGCCCCTTTCCTTGACCTAACCACAACTCACTCTATTCGCATAATTTTTCCATTGTAAATGTCATTCAGAATTTACAGATTGTTCCACTCTTGTAGACTTCTAAATAATTACCGATTATGCGAATAGAATGAGTTGTGGTTAGGTCACAAAAATCCCGGAGTAGTCTCTCAAAATTGGAAGCTCATCTTATATATGTATGTCCAGAGTGAGATCCTGCGTTCTTTCTGATCTCCACAACCTGTTTACAAAAACGGAAAATTCCATTCAGTACTATCAATAGTTTTTTGTGAATACCGCGAAAACTAGAAGAGAACCCCTCATATGTGAAAAGGAAAAAGTTGTTCAAAATGTGTAGCTGCATAATATGTTTAAATTTCATCAAAATCGGAGAGGAGTACCCCTTTCTATATAATTACCCAATTTTTTTTGTCTATTATGAATAATTTGGATACGCGATAAAAATAGATACGCTCTTTCTAATAGAAAACAATTAAGATCACACAAGCTATTGATTGCTGAAATCCAAAAAGATGAGAAATGTCAAAAAATTATATATCCACAAAGACGATCGGTGTATACAGAGTATAGCGACATCGATAATGATAATAATAATAAACCTTTATTAAAATTGGCCCTCGCAGAGGTCGTGATCGGCCAATAATAGAGCGTCGTCTGCCAGTGAAGCAGACCGGACGGTCGGCTGACCGAGCCGTCACGCGGGCGACATCAAAAAATTTCATAACCCCGTAAATATTTCCAAATGGAGCGGTATTTGTTACACCGTCGAATAAAACGCATTTTTCCCGGCAGTAACTAATTGAGGCCGCGTGACAGCGAGCCCGAAAAACGCATCGGACCGCGCGAGCCGCGAGCGCCGCGCCCGTTCCTTTGATCGTTCCTCTCATTTTCCGGGGTGCACACATAATTATCACCGTTTAACCGTTCCGTAATCGAAAAATGTCTCCACTGTTGCATTTTGTTCGGTGGGCCGGCACGCTTTTCAGAGGTAATAAACTCTGGTGGGGCAGAGAGCCTCGTCAAAGAAAGCGACACCACGCGAGCACCGTTAATGAGACGCGCTTACACCCGATTCCGAGGCATATTTAAAAGGGTAAAACAGAAAGAGAACGAAAGAGAAAGAAAGAGAGAGAGAGCACGCGGGTGAGAGTAAAACATAAAAAAGGCTAGCATTCAGAGATCGTTGGTGTTGGAGCCGCGAGCGAAACCGGGGCCACAGTAGAAGTAATGTGTTTAGACGCGGGCATTTTTATCGCGCTACACCCCCGCTTGTCCTCCCTCTCCCCAACCCCCGGCTCAAAGCTTTTGTTGTTTCCAATGCTTTATGTGAATTGCACTGTAAAATCTCATTATAGTCGTGTGCAATGCGTCCATTATATCCCGTGCCAGAAACATTTTTCCCCAACCCGATTTTCCCCCTTTTTTCCGACCGCCACCCCCCTCTCTCTCTCTCTCTCTCGCTCTCCCTGTCCGTTTCTGTCTCTCACTGTCTCTCTCTGGATTGCTGGTTCGCTAGCTCTTTTTTTTCCATTCGTAGCGAAACATTCCCTAAATTTATTCGTTCGTGCGACGCGCCACGGTCTAATTTGTTTCGGCAGAGAACAACGCTCGCTGCGCACGACGATGGAGGCTAATTACCCCGAGCCGGTTCATCCGATGGGTGTCCGATTTCGTCTCGGATACGGCAGCCGATCCGATGCGACGCGATGTTGCGATCCACGCTTTTTTCCGCCTCGATCTTCCGGCATTCTGGCTTTTTTCATGGCGACGGGAATCGCGAGCGAGCGGGCACTGTTCGCTGGTCGTTAAACGAACGCCCCCGGTCGAACAATGTTCAAAGAGGCAACATTTGGAAACCTGTCGATCCGGATCCGACGGGGCTCTATGACGAAGCGATTTTAGTCGGCTCTGAAAGTCACGATGGGTGTCCTTTAAATTAGTTCGCACTGGATCTGCGTTCATTCGGATCTGTTCGCAATAAATTTGCCGAATTTCTGCGCAGGTATATCAGTTGTTGCAGATCAAATTGGATTTTTCGAATCGAATGAAAATTTCGTACACTTGACGAGGATTGTGCCAAGATTTAAATGAGATAAAAATGCTGCTAGAAATTTGCACTGAAATTAGACAAAAACAAAGTTCAATGAAAATCATTTTATTTAACACGATTGCAAGGTTGAAATAAGATCGAGTCATTTTTTTGACAATCTCTAAAGTTCTAATATAATCAAATCAGACGATCTCCACATTTATTGGATATTAAGGAGACGATTAATTGGCCGCGAGAAAATTAATAAAAATTCTCACGGCGATCGCGCGCCATAGTAAGCAGTCTTTCCGCAACAAAGAGAAACCTCAGCTCGTCGAACAGATTACATTCCATCGATCTGGCCTCGCAACGAAGCGAGAGAGAGAGTCGAGCTCATGCCCACTTGGAAAAGCATGGGTAGATACAAATGACGATACATCATCGAGTCATTATTAAGCAGAAAGAAAGCCGGCTGAATAAAAGTACAGGACAAACCGTTAAGCTCGGGACCCGGCAAAGCGACTCGGGAGGTTAATGGCGCGTCGTTGCGTATTCCAGCGGTGTTTGTTTCCTCGCAGTTGGCAATAAACTAAGATAAATGAATGTCCGTAGGCTAGGCCACTATTATTCCTTCGCTCGCTGCTTACATTAAGTTGCCCCGCATTAACGGCGATACGGAATGTATCGCGCCCATTACAAGCTCGAATTCCCGATCGAATCCGTTCGCCTCGGTCTACAGGGGGATCCGACAGCCAAGGCTTCTTCAGGAACACGAAATTTAGGAGCTCGGTCTGCACGATCCACTCATTCCCAGTGACCAAGCAAAACAGGAAACGAAAACAAGAAGCAAATGGCAACTCTTTGATTCCGGGAGCCTCGAACATCGGGGCTGTCCAGGAAACAGACTAATTGAGCGATACTGGAATTTCCAGCAAGCACTAAGAAGTCAAATATATTGTTACTGTATTAGTTCAGAGGCGAAAAACAAATTCAACCCCTTGCCCTGCAATATCGTGTCAGACTCGTGTTGAAGATTTTGAACACAATCTAATAAATATGTATATTATTAATCTCCTTTAAACCGAGATGAAATTCTATTTCGTCTGTGTTAATGTATAGTTATTGAAGAACATGTAGGCGTACAATAGATATCAATTTTCTCCTTTTTTAGGAAATTACGAACTACGAAGAAGGTTCTAATCTCTTATTGAAATCGTAAAATAAATCATAGGGGTTGAAAGCAAAAATAAAATTTTTTGTTTTTACTATTAAATATACAATCACATGCATATGTTAAAATTTCATACTATATTTATTTATTCCAACATCCTGAATAGAGATGATCACAATGATTTTAACAAATCATTTCTTGAAATATTATAAGATAAGATTACAAGATCAGCTTGTAAAATTCACGTGCTTTTTCAAATAATTATTTTAAGGGATTTTATGAGGAGGTCATTGTCCAAAATCATCTTAAGGGTGGTCAGTGTAAAGAATTATTTCAATGGATTTGATGAGAAGGTGATTGTCCAAAATTATTTTGGGGGTGGTCAGTGTACAGAATTATTTTAATTGGATTGGTGGGGAGGTCATAGTGCAAAATCATTTTAAGGGTGGTCAGTGTAAGGATGATTTCAGAGGTGGTGAGAATTGAGCATTGCAAGTAGCGTGACTGATCGTTGCCGACGGGTGCAAGAATGTTGCGCCGCCGTCGTTTCCGCCTCTTGTTCGAATGGTTTTGGCAAGAGGGTTGCTAAAACGACGGGAAGCGTAGTCGCCAAGCGGCAGCGTCGGCGGCAAGCGCGCGTCGTCGTAAGAAGCTGTTAATCTTCGGTAATAAACTGTATTTTCATTATAATACGGCATGAATATGCAACGGCGATAATGGCCTTAATATCCCGGCATGCATCTTCCTGTGCTTTACGAGCTGAGCCTCCTCCGCCGGAATTTGAGGCGTACTCACAGTGGATTTTGCGACGACATTACTGGCACTGTGTGCCCTCAAGGAGCTCGGCCCTCCTTAGCCCGATGGATTCGCGGCTTCTCGGTCGACGTTTTGCGACTGCGAACGAAATCGTAACCGTTTCTCCCCGGTTGGTTATCGTGACGCCCACGTTCGCAAACGTAAACGACGACGGGTCGGGGACGCACAAACTGAAACGCACAATGCCAACCGACACCGTTACTTCGAAGCCCCCGTCGTTTCGCCGTGCCGTGAAACCGCTGATGAAATAGTGCCAACGAGACACTCTACGAAAGAATTGTTTCGCGCGGTTTAATCCCGCTCCCTTTGTCAGCGGAAAGCTATATTCAATAGGGAACGCCAAGATAACTGACTTCAGCCATTATGCTCCCACATTCGTGCGAAATTTTCATGACCTATTTCCCGCACGCGTGGTTGCCATTCCTAAACAGACTCTCAGCGAATTCTTATGGATTAAAAGATGTATACACACTTTGGCAACTGATAATGATTTTTACTCATGTTAGCTCTAACCGAGTACTTAACTCTCAGGTATAAAATGTGTACGCATTTTTTGGGACACCTTGCATATCAGGGTGGTCACGAAAATTGTCGAATGGACCAGAATAATTAAAAATGAGCAATTCACAGACTCGGGAGTTGCTACGCAAAATTTTTGGCATTTCTTACAAGACACAGGACCTACGTCAAATTTTTCTCTGAATAATTTTAATGTGTCCAAAATAATGTGGCAATGCTCATTAAAATTTAATTGATTCCTGTTTCTAGAAACTAGTACAGGTGGATCGACGACTTCGTTAAAGGTGATTACACTCCCCGATATTTATTTTCTTTCGAGTCCCGATGTTTCCATCGCTGTTAGCAGCGCGGTGCCTCAACAATACCGTTTAGGCACGTTGTATTCCCTACGTGCGGAGGGCGAGCATTCACGGGTTTCCGTTTATCCACCATACATAAGTAATTAATTCTATGACTTGCTTGCCAAGTGACGCGAGAGGGAGGGTTGACGGAGGCTTACCGAATAGCAAATAAGAGGGACTGAGGGACAGATTACCGAATAATTAAGACGTCCTTATAAATTTCTGATCCTTTTAATTTCCGAAATTCTCTCTGGCATAGATTCCTTCCACTATTCCAGTTCCTTGTTAAGTAATACAGACGGTATAGTCATTTTAATCGGCAATGGACAGGCGAGACGAACGGTTCCTCGACGTTCCATCGATATCTTAAAATGGTGCTTATCTTTCGATGCGGCCACTAAAGACGCCCGACTTGTCCGAGTCAGCCGTTTCATTCTCCGAAAATTCGCCCATCAGCACACTTGTGTGTCGTACGCGAGATTCTACTTTATTTGTTTTTTACGTTCACTGTCGATCCAGCAAGTATCATAGGTTTACGAGATTGAGAGAATGAGAGGAGCGAATTTCTATGCAATTATAGCATCTGAAATGATTAGAGGACGAATTTTTAAGCATTTAAGGTATCTGGAATTACTGGAGATTTCTATGTATTTACAGCTTCTGAAATGATTAGAGGATGAATTTTTAATCATTTAAGGCATCTGGAATTTGTGTAGATTTGTATACATTTATACCATCTGAAAATTTGTTAAATAAAAAATATTCGGTAATTATTTAGAAAGAGGTACTCCCTCTCCGATTTTGATGAAATTTGAATATGTTATAGATTTCGAGTTTTTGAACAACTTTTTCCTTTTCACATATGAGGAGGTCTCTTTTAGTTTTCGAGATATTCGCAAACAACTATTGCTAGTACTGAATTGACCACGCAGAGTGAGACCCTGTTTTCTTTCTGATCTCCACAAAGTGTTTACAAAAACAGTAAACAGACGCCGCTCCGGAGCAGGCTTACGTTGCCACGGAGCATGTACGAATATGGAAAATTTAATTCAGTACTAGCAATAGTCTTTTGCGAATATCTGGGAAACTAAACGAGACCCCTTCACATGTGAAATGGAAAAAGTTGTTCGAAATCTAGAAATCTATAACATATTTAAATCTCATCCAAATCGGAGAGGAGTACCTCTTTCTAAATAATTACCAGAAATCCTCCGTCCTAAGTAGAGGTAGAAAATTTTTATTTTGCATAAAGATGCAATGGACACGTCCAAAAGCCACAAACCTTATCAACACATTCTCGATGCGTGCATCCCAGCGAAGGGGTCAATACGAATGAGTTACAACTTCCAAGACATCTCAAACTAGACCAAGAAAAGGCCGCTACTCTGTCATTTGCAGAACACATCCGCTCTAGAGACGATCCAGGTCATCAGCAACAGTCTCGCATTGAGAGGCCGGCCGTCCACATCGAACTACCGCAACACAGTCTTTTCGTCGGGGTCCGAAAACTGGAGCACGAGAACGACTTCAGAAAGCTCGCCGGAGGTTAATCCCCAATCAGCGTGGAATCAGATTACGGAATCCCGAAAAACCGTGGGTGTCCCTTCTCACCTGGCAATTCGGTCTTCTCCACCTTCACAGTCTTAATTCCAGCCTCGCAGAGAGAGAGAGAGAGAGTGAAGCGGAGAACAAGGGGATGCTGGGGGGTTGAGCAGCGAGGCGCTATAGAGTTTCCGTTTACGTACCGTAAATAAGTAAATAATTCATTCTCTGACTCGCTTGGCAAGTGGCACAAGGAGTGAGCGTGTCCTGGAAGATGACGATGGAAGAGGTGGAGAGAGAAGAGGAGACGAGAAGAGAGAGAGAGAAAGACCTTGGAGCGCCGTTGAAGACTGCGACTGGGGACGATGTAGGGGTGGAAAGACGGGGGTGGTTCTGAGGGGGGAAGGAGGGCGGGAGAAGGGATGAAATCTGCATAATATCGGTAATGCTCAAAATGCGAGTCGCGTAGCTACCTGCCTTGCTTACCCCGCGCACCGCTCCACAGTCGCGTCAACTAAAACTTAATTATAATTAATTAATGCGACTGCTAACTGTGGCGGCCGGACAAGTATTGACCCGACACGCGACGCTCGGCCGTTTCTGATTCTCCGAGACTCGACTCGATCTGTTCCTTTTCCTCCGCCCCCGCGCTTGGTGTCATCAACCGGCTGACGCGGCAGATTTCGAGTCTTAATTCCGTATTCGGACGCCGCGAAGCTTCGGCCAGAATCTTTCTCTCTCTCTCTCTTACTTCATTACTGTCTCTCTCTCGCTCTCTCCGTTCTCGACCGTCTCCGCGAGAAACGCCGGGGACATAACATTTCCGTGGCGCGGGCGGCACTAAGTCTATGGCCCCGTACAGTACGTAATTAGAAACCTTTGTGCAAAATGAATACTGTTAATTAACGTACCTAAAAAGACATTATACCCGCGGGGTGGTAAACTAAATATGGCCTCCGGCGAGTGTATTACACCGTTCACGGTATAAATAAGCGATTTGCCACCGCCGACGCCCGCACTCTCTCTCTCTCTCTTCCGAGAGAGAAAGCTCTCTCTAGCTTATTCCGTTCCTTGATAGTTGGCTCGCCTGCTAGTAGCTTTCTTGCTGCAGTTAAATCATAATGAATTGTACCCGAGACCCGCCAGAAGAGTTTCTCAACTGGCTTCGGGTTCCCATGCTTGATAACTGAGAATCAGCTGTGATGATGGTTGATCGGTTAATGGGGGTTGTTCCGGATAGGTTCACGGTGTTTTCGGCCGAGGTGACATTCCGATCGAGGTTAAATTCTGGATCGCGTGATAAATGCGAACTGAGATTATCGGAAAAACGTGTTGCCCGTGAAGAGGGTGGGTTCCTTCAGGGTTCGCTACCACCCCTGAAATTATTCGGTTGGATTGATCAAGCCACAATGATCTACTGTAATTATTCGACTGCGGATCTTCAAGCAAAATAAAAATTGTCTGCTTCAATTACAAGGAGAGGGAGTTATATAAAAATCGTCGTCAGTTGTATTTGATCGCAATCAAACATTAAAGGATTATTATCATTAAACAGGAGTGCAAAAATAATTTTCAAGATCGCCTCAAACGGAATAGGAATCAAAGTACACCCCCACAGAGAGCGGGCTCAAAGTACCGTACTGTTTGCTCATTTTCATACTTCTCTGCTTGAAAACACAACACAGAGAGGCGTTACATAAAATTATACGGTTTTAAATGAGACTCTGTCCAGGCCGCGTGTTACAGCGCGTTCATTAAAATAGGGGATTCTCAGAGAACGCGGCGAGGCCAAACAAATAATTAAGCAGGAACAGAGAGGTAGGCTAAATATACAACGTAAGCTTTTTTTCGACGCGGATCGAACAACTGCGAAGAATGAGCGATTACTTTTGTAACGCCTTATGTAGGGAGTTCCCAGAAGAACGTTCCGTATTCGATTTGAATTATGTGCGTCCATAATGCAGATGATACGACCTACATCCGACTTCATAACCACTTCGCGACCTCTTTCAATCACGTTGAGTAGTCTTATTTTAGTCTCGTTGCTTTCCATCGGTGCTTCATGTATCTCTAAATGGTCTTTATGACGAGTAGAAAGTCACGCTTCTCTTCAAATGAACAGGGAAAGTGTGAAGATTTACATTACAAATGAATTTAAGGGAGGAAACTACCCTGAGGCGTTCGATACTAGATTTAAAAATTCTTTCAGGGATTATTAGCGAATGAAAAATTCTAAATTTTTGTTCGTTCGTTTTTAATTCAAGAACGAACAGATCAGAACATTATTTTAGATGTCTGCATACTTGAAGCTCCGTGAAAATTAGATAAAACGGCCGAAAATGTTTTTCAACGATCAGGATGGTTTGCCGGCATAAATGAGCGGAGATTCGAGAAACAATATTGTTTCCCCGGGTCTCCTAAAACGATTCAGCAGCAGCTTTCCCTTTTCGTTCCGCTGAAAAATGACTCGCCCGGCACGGTCTTCGGAGGCGTTTCGGGATATTATAATTCCGCGGCGGTGTCATGATCATAATAACAACGCGTTAATTAAACCCGTTGATTTATGCGCCTTTCATATTGTAATTGCCCGCCGAACTCGAGTCGGGCCGTGTAAAAGCGAGCAGAGCCACGGTCTCGGACGATCTCTTGCTCGCGTAGCCGAGATAATGCGACCGAATTAATGAGTCAAGGCGCAATTAATATCGACCATTCAAGCTGCTCGTCGCTCAATACACATTTGCTGTTCTGGTTTTTGAGGTCGCAGAACTACCGTGACTTATCCGTACGGAATTCCTCGCGAATGTCTCTTTTGGTGATCACGGTTGGTCAGTAAACAGAATCTGAAGCGAGCCTTCATTCTTAGTCAATGAGAATCGATGCATCAACATTTTTGCCAGTTCTTTCTAATCTTAAATGATAAGTACAAGCACAAAATTTTCTTTTCTCGTTAATTTTAACATTTTATTTATTGGAGAACTGTATTAATCCTCAGAAATAGTTACACGGAAGATACTAGGATCATAACTCATCCATTTTTGCTTTAAAGAAATACATCTCACAACACAGACAGCAAACCACTTCAAACCATCTTATACCAAAGAATCCACGTTAGCCAAAAAATTTGCTGATGTCATGAGATTTTAGAAGAAAGGGACGAAGAAAAGTAAGATCCTTCTATACACTCCCAAAAACTTCAAACCACTTCAAACCACCTCATACCAAAGAATACACGTTAGCCAAAAAATTTGCTGATGTCATGAGATTTTAGAAGAAAGGGACGAAGAAAAGTAAGACCCTTCTACACACTCCCAAAGACTTCAAACCACTTCAAACCACCTTATACCAAAGGTATCCAAAAATTCCGAGTCAAGCCACCGTACGCCAAAGAATCCAAGTTAGCCAAAAAAAATCGCCAATGCACAAGTTTGAAGAGGAAAGGGAGGAAGATCCCTTGGCAAGGTTAAGAGGTGCCGGTAACAGGGGCACCCCCTCCAGGTTCCCAGCGAAACAGTCTGTGAAAGTACGATTTCTCTATTACCGTCGGTTAATAGGGTTTTTAAAAGTCAAGTGCAGCTCGCGTGGTGACGAGGGTGTGGGTCCTGCACCGGTGTCACCGTGGGACGTTGTAGAGACGGTATGGAGGGCGGAAGGTAGCGTTGGCAGGGTCGGTGGGACGGAATCGTAGGAAATGGGCGGGATGAGTCGGAAGAGATTCAAAGGTCGCCAATTGCTCCGGCAAGTGCTTGCCGGGGTGGTTCGCGAGAATTTTTCCCTCGCGAGCGAGCGAACGAAAACGACGAACTAGAACTGAGGAGGGTGGTTGCAGGGGCAGCAGCAGCAACGAGGAGGCATCGCTCACTCGATAGCCATAATCAAGTAATCACAGATGATGCGGGAACATCGAGTGGTACGTTTCAGTTATCAGCTATTACCCCCATCGATACACAGAGAGCGCCTTTTAGTCAGGGGCTCTCAGCGACCCCCGGTGAGAGGGATGAAATGCGCGGGGTGGTTTCGAGCCAGGGGGATATTTTTTAGCGTCATAAACAGGAAACAAGAGGGTCTTCTCGAGCGTCTCCTCGAGGCCAGACGAGGCTGGAGGGCGTCCACGGGTGGGGGAGGGGTGGCTGGCTACGTACGACACGGACCGAAAGCGACTGAGCGACCCTGCGATATTTTTTAATTAATCGAATTATTGAACTGTATCGCAATTGAATTGAATTAAGTGTCGATGCTGCGCCACGGAACCTGGAAGCGCGCAATTTTCTGTCATTATTGCAACGCCCTCCTCCACCTCCTCCTCCTCGTACTCCTCCTACTGTGCAGTCTGTCCTCCCTCTGTCTCGATACATCTTCCCTCTCCTGCAACCCCGGCACTTCCATCCTGACCCCCTCTTCAGGACTCGTCGTTGCCAGTTTCTACGTCCCGCAACCCCTTACCTTCATCGGTTCCGTCGTCTACCCGACGGCCACCCTCGGATCCGTGGCTGTCACTCTATCAGCACTCTACTCGACACATGCGTCTTTCACGCATTCCACCCATACATTATATAAATAAATAAATTCTTTGTACGATAGGTTTGATGCAGTTTGAATCGTCTTCACATCTTTGATCATAGACAAAACTAAATAAAAGTTATATTTTATAGCAGTCAGTTGTAGCACGTTTGATGCAATTTGAATTGTCTTCATCTTTAATCATGGACAAATCTAAACACACAAATAAAGTGACATGTTTTGGAGCAATTATTTGTGATATGGGTTTGATGCAGTTTGAACCGCATCCATCTTCGATTATGAAGTCTCCCAGCACTTCTACCCTGACCCCCTCTTCAGGGATCGTCGTTGGCAGCGTCTACGTCCCGCAACCCCTTACCATCCTCGTCATCTACCCATCGGCCACCCTTCGGCTCGGTGTCTGCCTCTCTACCAGCCCCTTCCTCGAACACATGCGTCGTTCACGCATCCCACCAATACGCTTGCGACACGCGCTTACTCGCTCTGCTCTACTCAGCTTCGGATCTACTCGCTCGCGCACGCTTATAACCTCGCTGCACCACGTGGCCCCCACTAATTACCTATCCAGCTGTACCCGCGCGCGCGACGTAAACGACGGGAAGGGTTGCTGCTTCGATGCGAGAGCGGTAAGGATTTTTTTTCGGGGCCGAGGGAAATATTGATAAAGTAAACGTGGCACTCACGCCGAGCGCGGGATAATTAAAAAGAATGGCCGTCTCGTTGCAAACCGACCCCGCGCGCACCCCCTACGGTGCCACTCTACTCGCCTCGGCTGATATACCGAACCGGCGAGAGTTTCTAGATATTGTTTTTCAAATTTCTGGGAATTATTTAGCCCGAGAGGAATCGCTTGCCCGTGGAATCGTTCAATATTCCTTAATCATCCTGCGTTCGGGGGTCGTAGGTTATTGGGAACGCTCGCGTGAATTGCGCGGGGTAGCCTGGGTACGGATAGAAGGGTTATTAAGTGTTGCGGAGGTTGGATTGATTGATTTTCTTTAATATTTTGTTTAGGATTCACTGGGCTTCTTTTACCGGATAGGACCTCGTTTGAGATCAGAAGCAGAACTTGATCAATTTTTATGTTGCTCCATGAATTGACTATATGTTCATTGAGTAAAAGTTTACATATTTTATATTAATTATTTGTAGTTCATTCTATACAGTTTGGATTGCGTTGCTCTTCAATCCTCAACAAATCTAAACCGATAAATACAAAGAAATACTTTAAAGCAGTCAGCTGCAGCACGTTTGATGCAGTTTGAACTTGATTAATTTTCGATTGACACAATCAGAAAATGTGTCTGAAAACGACAACCTATTGGGTGACGTCCACCCCGGTTGTCGTCTTCAGGGTCAAACGGCGGCCGCAGTATTTCGATTCGCGTTCCGTCAGAGGCCGCGCATTCAATTATCAGCGCACACCGAAACATGATGCAGGCCTGGTAGGCTAGAATCGATACGATTTTAATTCCCCGCGGTCCCCCGCTTTTAATCGTCGCATCAGGTTATGATACCGGCACGAAAAAGTCCCCAGACCGATGGTCCGGCTACCAACCAATCACGACTGGTCCTCGAATCCAGTTCAACCGGCGTTGTTTCCCCTTGTAGCGCCTATCGAACGCGGCAGACCACAATAATTCAAACGAGACAGGGGCCGGAACGGTTCCGAAAACCGCGGAACGAATCGTCTCAGCGGGACACACACGATTTAGAACACTTCTACGTGCTGCGACGCCCTGGCGAAAACCGGTTCGGGGGTGAAACACCGGTGGGGGAGGAGAAACCAAGGAAGAGGAGTTAGGGGGGAGGCTCGGCGGGGAAGGAGGGGAGGGGGTGAGATGGAGAAAGGCCAGGAAGGAAGAGAAAGGAACCGGCAGAGGGAAACACGAAGTTGAATGGCGAGAAGGAAGAAGAAGGGGCAACCGAGTGGCGCACGGGGGTGGAAAGGTAGAAGGTGGATCAGGGGTTGCGGAAGGACGACTGCGAGAGGACGAGGGGAGGAGGAGGGTGGTCTAACCAAACTTAATTGAATCCCAGTCCGAATGTATAATATGTAGACTGCCTGCATAATGTCGTGGGCCGACAGTGATTCTCCGCGGTCCAAGTCGACGAGACGGGCCGAGTCGGGTCAAGGCGGGCCACGGGCGTCCCGGCGCCCAGGCGTCGCGGTAAACGACGAATTTTGAGAACCATCCGCAGAATTAGATATACAATAATGTAAGCAGAGCCCCGTTGCGGTGTAAGGGTTGGTGGTAAGGTCATGTATATTCATACATCGGTCGACCCACCTCCGATTCTCTCGCCCAGCCGCCCCACACCAGCTAGCACTCTCTTTCTCTCTCTTTCCGTCCCTCCTCGAAAGCTCTCTCTCTCATACCTTGGTCTAGGGGCTCTTTCCCTCTTTCGACCACCTTCTCACTCCCATGGCAAAGACCGAGCTAAACAACGACGATGCGAATAGATTTACGTCACGTCCGCGCTGTTTACGACCCGCGAGCATTAAGATGCCTGCTGGCAAGGATATTCCGGGATGAGCTGATCGGGAGACTGATTGTTGATGGTACTTCTTCCTTTGGCGTAGGAAGTTCAGTAATTTGCAGGCAATTTTATACCGAACTGCGACTGTTCGGGAACTTTTTAGGGATTTCTTAATATTTTGTGGCTTGTAATTTGTAATATGTGTTTTCTTCAACCTTCTATGAGAGATTTATCATGAATTTAGTATGATTGGAGTGGTGTAGACAGATACAATGACCACCGATGTCTTTTTGGATTGATAAAAATATATTATAAATTTATAAAGCCTAACAAGAGTATAATATAAATCTACACGGATTTTGGAATTACAGCTCTCGTTTTCCACGGAGAAAAGGAATTCTCCTCTTCAGGTTAAGAAGAACCGCGGAAGAGAAAATAGATGCAGGTGGAAGGAGATGAGCCAAGAGAAAATAAACGATCGCCTTATCTTCGTTGGCGGTTTTAAAATATTCATAAATTCTCGCGTTAATAACGCCGGTTTTTATAATCATTTTAATAAAACTGATACTCGGCCACGTTGACATAAAGTTCGTCCCGGCGATTTCCATACCGCGTTCCGGTGCCCAACGGCACGGCAAGATATTCCATTGAGTTTTACAAATTATAATTAAAACGAAGCTGTAATTACTCGGAGGAAAAGTGCGGCTCCCGGTTTCGGCCATGGAATTTGGCGCGTGTGGCTTGTTGCGCGAAAGTGGATCAAGAACATGGATAACAATTTTTGTAATACCTTTTCTCCATCGAGCATTAAAATAATTGCTGTACAAATGAGAATTTTGCTGTGTAACGTTTCGTTCTAAAATCCGACAGATTCGCTCTTTTGGTGCGACGATCTGTACTTGTTGGTTTAGGTGTTGTGATCGGCTTTCTTATTAAAAAATTATTCCCCTAAAATTCTTAATGACGCCAAAACGTCTTCTTCCGAGCTAAAACGAGGAAAATGCGGTGTACTCTAATTTAAGATTTTCCATGGACCTATTTGAAGAATTATGCTACGAAGCGAGGAAGAATTCGCGTTTTTCCACGGTCAAAAATTCCTGGAGTTTAAAGTTCCAGTTATCGCGTACGAAAATCGTCATGGTGAGTGACGTTACGAGGTGGCCGTACACCTAGAGCTGGCTTGGTAGCGGAAGAAGGAGCGATGAGGAGTTAGGGGGGTGCGAAGGGGCCGCATCGTTACCAGTAACGACTCCTCCGTAGGTAATGTTTCCCCGAGTCCCTTCGAAAAGCTTAATTACGGCGAGTCAGCGAAATAATTCGAAATAGGAGTAAACGTTTGTGCCGGGACGGTATTTGCATTTAATGGATATTAAAATGAATGACCATCGCTCATTACGAATGCCGCGGGGCGTCCGTGGTAAAATCGTGGGTAATGAAGTCGCGGGGGGTTGAATCTTACTTGTAAATGGATCCTTCATTATGGCCAGATATCGTCTCCTCGGAAATGCGTTCTAACGACTATTCGGACACCGTCGCGTCGCTCTCTCTCTCTCTTTCCACCCTCCTACCCCGTTCCTCCATCCCCGTATCCCGAGGAATTATAAGAATCACGAAAACGATAATGCACCACCGGTCGTCTGCGCCTGTAATTGCGCTGTAGAACTTTTGCCCCGGCGAAGACCGCGTCCGAGCCAAGTTGGTCAAACTTTAACCTCGACTTGATCCTCCGTTATTAACGAATGCACCATTCGGCAACTTCTAATATCGTGTTTTCTCAGACGATTCCCAGAATCTCTAGAAATTAAGAAAATACCCACCGTGGTCCATAAGCTCGCACTGTTTTCTATTTCATATTTCAAATAGCTCCTTCATCACACGGCTTTCCGTTTTGAGTTCAGAATAAAATGACGAATTTTTTAAGAATGCAGATCTTTAAGTCAGGCTAATTGTAAGTCACTGTTATAGCACATCAGTGGGAACGTTCTAGTTTGATATCTTTTACAGTGTGCTTTTTCTCGTATCCTTTTAATAGTCTTTTCAAACACATAATTTAGCTTAACCCGATACATGCAGGATTTCATACTGCAGAATCGATATCGATTCCGTATAATGAACTGGAAGCCTCGTAATATTCGATGTAACGACGTGAAACTATACCGTGACATCATTTTGTGGTTTATAGTCTGATGTCAATTATTTCATACTGGCCAGTGGTCGGCTGGTAATCAACGCGGTATGGTGGCAGAATTTGCGATTCTGTGTAGGGATGCGCAGTTTTGTGACTGCAAAACGATGGGAAAAATGACTAGCTGGATTTTTTCCTCGAAACTCGTTTTTTTTGGCAATCAGTGCACACAGTGTGAATTCAGGTTGGATTTCTGAACTTAGGAAGTGGTAAAACGTTAATTGGATAATGTTGAGTACTACTTTTGCAAGATCAATGAAAAATTTAATTTGTCAAATTATCAGAAGGGATAGGTGAGACTTAAAAATGATTCAGTAAACCTCAGTTTGTATACAAGGTATACATTTTTAGTTTCAATAGATTGAATCTATTTGATCTGCATAATCTGATTTATTTGAAGTGCAGCAGAATGGTGTATCATTAAACAAATTAGCTACAGAAAGGAGAGATTAAATTTTTTTAATTACCTAGTTTACTGGTCAGACAGCCTTTCACAAGGAAAACAACGAGCCATCAGACTATCAGATAATAGTCTTAATTTTTTATTCCAATTGCATATTCATAGACCATATAATTTCCAGAAACATGTTCCCTATCTCCCAATCTTGACGAAGACTATTCTATCCTCTTAACGCGTTAGCCATCGTTATTTGTTTCGCTAGCAGCCTACATAGTCACAACATTCCATTAAATATAACGTATCTCCCTTATTAAACAGCTTTTTTAAATGTCCGAGCAACGATCTTAATTACCAACCTCCACCGGATTAATTTTCTTTAGACAAAATACGAGATGACACGACTCCTTGTTTAAACCCAGAAATTAATTTTCATACTACAAGAACGAGTTGAGATAAAATTTCTACTACAGTGGTTAGACTTTGGGTTTTATTATAATATAATTGCTGCACTAACTAGTGCTTTAAACGAATGTTTTCTC
This sequence comes from Lasioglossum marginatum, assembly GCA_028455795.1. Classification (NCBI taxonomy): domain Eukaryota; kingdom Metazoa; phylum Arthropoda; class Insecta; order Hymenoptera; family Halictidae; genus Lasioglossum; species Lasioglossum marginatum. Next base: position 5,523,037 of record CM052250.1, read on the forward strand.
TCAACGCCAGCGAGTCAATCAGGTCGCAAAGATTAGCATAAAAATCCGCAGCGTGATAATCGCTGCGGTAAATCTTCACTTTTCAGTTCTCGTTCCATAAAAAGCGTTGCCTAGGTTTAATGAATTTATTGTGGCTAATGTATTCAACGAATCTTTTTGAAATTGGAGGGTTATTTTACATTTTTTATATTAAAAAAAGGGCTGTACATACAGAAGTTATAATGGCTTACGTGCAGTCCACTAATTAGCAAAAATTTTTCCATATATAAAATAATTCCAAATATAATATTCCACCAAATTTTTCCAAATATCAAGAAACCCGTTTATTAGTGAAGGATCATTCCACCGATTTATGCTAAACCGAATTTTTGGTCCGCTGCATTAGGCTCGGCTGCGAAGGCGATCTAATCCAGCGAAACAGGAAATGCAATCGATTCTTTCGGTAAGTAGTTATTAGCGAGCCGGGTAATTGGCGAGAAGACACGAAACGTGGCGCATTAGAATACAATGGCGTGTGGCAGGGAAGATTTTTCGGGCTCGCGTGTGCCGCAAGAGTAAGACGCGAGCCTCGGATGCTCGAGACATAAGCCACCGACAGAGCGTCGGTCGTTATGCACTCAACATTCTGCAATCTACCCTTTCTATCGGCCCTAATTTATGTTGAGTAAGGTAGCAGGAGAGCCCACCCTCGACTTGCTCCGCTAGGAAGCCTCGGTAATGTTTCAAGTGGCTTGTCTGTTGTTAATTTAACCCGGTGTAGGCCTGACGGGTCGTTGGGGGGAGGGTCTGTCTACCCGCCTGCCAACCCCGACTTCGTTACGATAAATCGGTCATTATCCGTGCGCGGAGAGACTCGTCAAGCAAAGACAACGCTCCCACCCTCTACCCTACCCCCTAGGAAACCGGTGTACCAACGTCCAGTTTTCGGGCGAGGTTCCCGAAACGGGAATTTCGGTTTCACGCTGCTGTACGTTTTCGAACCGCGCGATTACCATAACTGGATCGGACTCTGTCGCTGATAAGGGAACCCGCTGGCTAGATAGCGGCGCAGATTAAGGGAAATTCTCGAGTGAAAATTACGGATTCTTGGTAGCTCGTTTCTGAGCTAACGTATTGGAATATTGTCCGCCTGTAATTGCGCGCAGTTTTCCTATATTCTAATCAGTTCCCGATTTGCGATTTTGCGAAACCTGGATTTGGAACTGTTCACCCTTGTCAGACTCTCGGGTCAATTTGATACGTTTTTTATTTATTTAGTGTAAGTTTTTCATTTGTCTTTCTGTCTTGTAATAATCATATGTAATTGTGCTGGTACTTTTCACCATCAAATTTTGTTAATTATGAACGGCGCTTGCACTAGACATGCACTAGAGCAATATTACACAAAACTGTTATCGACAAATTAAAAAGTCAAATTAAATCAAATTTTTCGTATTTTATGAATTTTTGTTTCGCGCTTCAATTTAAATTGATTGATTTGTAATTGTATTTTTATATAAAAAGGCAGTTGCTGAATGTGGACTGGTAGCTAGATTGAAACAGTATCTTCAAAAAAAGGACACTGTTTATGTTGTTATTGGTGTTGATCAATTGCGAAACATAAACTAGACTCGGTGCAGCGAGGATTCTATAGGAAGGTAAATATCAGCAGTATTAGTTATGAATTATGAATTGGATGCAATCTAGCTGTGTATCTTGAAAAACAGAAATATTCGCAGTATTTCGGGGGTATGAATTGACTGTGAATTATAAATTAGGTTCGATCTAGAAGCCGGTGCAGTTATTGCACAATTGTTCAAAGCACAATTATTGAAAAGCCAATTAATAAGCATCCGGTAGGTAAATTGTTAAAATACAGAATCTCTCGCATCCTTGCATAAATATCATAATTTAAGGGGTTGCGAACTCCGAGCAGGTCTCAAAAAAGACCGACTCGCTCGCGCAGTCGTACAGCAAAAATTCGAAATCGCCACTTTTAATAAATCTCCCTCATTCCTTCGATCGGGCGTCGCGACGCATCGTTCGGATCGGCGGGCCATCGCATCGGCGCCGTAATTTCCAGGAGGGCGAATCGCGCGTCGCGACGCACTCTCTCCACGCCGAACGAACGAAACGAAACGGTCGTAAACATATACGGACCAGGACGAACCCTTTTCCGCGTATCCTGTGCACCCTTTCGCGGCAGGCGAGGCCGACTCGGGTGGAACATTAATATCGCGAAATGAAGCTCATTTGCATATAAATAAGGCGGTGGTGGGGCACGGTGGCGCGCGGCAAGGGAGACCAGGATGAACCACCCTTTTCCACCCCCTTTCCTTTTCACCCCCTGGCTCTCTCATCCCCTTGACTCGCTCTCTCTCACTCTCTCCCTCATTCTGATCTGGCGATCTCACTCCGGTACTGTCCCTCGTTCTCTCTTCCTCTTGAACAGAAACCCCACCCTGGACTAATTACACTTACAGACAAAGCAGCCTGTGCCGAGGGGTCGGTCGACTCTCTCGTTTGTCCGTCTTTCTCTCCCCCCTTCCGTCTCTTCCTCTTTCCAGCACGTGCACACCGCTCTCTCTCTCTCTCTCTCTCTCTCTCTCTCTCTCCCGTACTCCCGATAACAACGGTTCGCAATGACCACGTGATAATTGCAACCCCCGTGGAGCACGTCCCCGTTAGGATACCCCGGTTAGGTCGTCGAGGAAATTCATCGTTTCCTCGCACCGCTCTCTGCTCTTTCTCTCCTTCTCTCTCACTCCCCGTTCCTCTCCGCTCTCTTTCTTCCTCTCTCTTTCTGGATGGCCACGGATAATCCTTAATCCCGATCAATGGAGTATTCGTGACGGGGTTACGCGGTGAGTTAAAAGTGTCTTGGTGGGTCTGTTACCTCGTGATACGGACTTTGTTAATGGGCTTTTATTTCCTTTTTTTTGCTTCAGCTATCTTCCTGTTCCCTCTCCGCGTCCCTTTGTCCACCTTTTTCTACACTTTGTTCTTCCACTGTTCCGCCTGTGGTCGCCGAACGTTTTCTAGATTGATCGAGGCCTCTCGGTTTTTGCTATCCCTTTTTCCTTGCAAGCCTGTTCACGGTTTTCTAGTCCTACCTGGCCGGAGACAGGAGCAGCCGCATTGTCCTACATCGCGCACCGAAAGGGCAATTACGAGATAATATTAAATTTTGGGATTTCCTGCAGAGATAATATCGCTTAATTATATTGCACACTCTTGGGGTATCTGAGCTCGGTGCCCTAGTTTATTTACTGCGGTCGAATGCCCGCGGAATTAAAGCCGATTCGATGCTTGCTGCCTTTTTCGGCGAGGGGAATCGCTCGCCTTGTTCTGCCAATTACATTGCTGTTTTTAATTGCGTGGTGATTCCGGGAGAGGGGGACGAGCGTGCAAAGACGTTAGGGTAAGCTATCGGTTGTGAAGTATGCGCTAAATAATCCAAATGTGCTAAAAATGTTAAAGAAACTTGATATTCGCAATTATCAAAAGTTAGTGTAATGCATAAAGTCTGCAGTCTAATCGTAAGATTAAGAATGATCCAGGCGAAATTCAAATATTTTCGACCAACTCCAAAGAACAGAATTTTAAAGAAGATTTATCGCTTTCCTTAAGAACTGTAATAATGTGAATATAAAGTTCTTTATCCTCAAGTTGTTCGAAAGTTCCTTCCATGTTTTACACAATCGCATTTGTCAAGCATGTATAAAATCATTAGCGTACAGAAGAACGTTTAATGTAAATTATATCTTAACATTTACTCCCAACTGATTTGCAAACTAGCATTAAGTTCAACGTCACGATTGCAGATATCTGAATACAAAATCTTTACAAGATTACGAGGTAACTCTTGGACAACTCATAATTTCAAACCTCATTACAAGACACTCCGCACTCGCACACACACGTGCACACAACTAATGTGCCACCTTATCTCGCCAGGATCTAGAAAACGCCCGATCTCTCACTTCCTTTCGAATCAAAAGTGATTAACGAGCCCGGGTAGCTGTTTGCATAAATTAAGCAACTACCTCCAAACGCTACGCACCTGCAGCCGCATATATTTGACTCGAAGAAAATCGCGAGCAGAGGTACATTAACAAGTTGAGTTACGCGAGTAGAAAACGGCTGTCGTCAGACCACGGCAAACCGTATTAAACCCAGATTAAGACTTGTGTCCTCATTCTACCTTCCCCTTCTACCACGGGCCGGTCACGTGACGCGTTCCTAACGCGACTAATCCGGTACTGGCAGAGAGAGGGTAACAGTATTCCCCTCAATTCGAGTCAATTCCTCTGATCAAATCTGGTCGAATCAGAAAATACAATTCTACGATCCGACTAATCTTGAAAAAATCATAGTTGATCTAACAAGTACAAGAGAAATCCTACCAGTAGCTCTAACGGACTATAGATTTTATGCAATTATTAGCAAATGCAAATTGGCGAAGTGCGCGACAGCTCCATGTATGTATTTTGGCTCAAAGAAAATCGCGAACAGAGGTGCATTAACAAGTCGAGTAACGCGGGTATAAAACGGCTGTCGTCAAACCGAGGCAAACCGTATCAAACCTGGTCGAATCACGGCGAAACAGAGAGGGACCGGCCATAAAAGAGGAGCGAGCTATCTGGCGAACGGTGGACTGAAAAAAAAGGAAAGAAAATACGCGAAACCTTTTAAAATGCAACGAGAAGAGCGAAATCGATCGATACGAAAGATAGGCGGGAAATAAACGTTGGTGGGAACGGTTCGGGACGCGCCGGCCGTTCTATAGAAAGAAACATAAAAACGCGTATTACCGATTCCGGAATACGGCCATTAGTCTGAAGTCAGCGCGGCTATCGTTTATTAAGCGCAAACAGATATTAATGTATTTTTACACGCCGGCCGTCGTTTTCGTTGCGCCGACGCCACCGCCGCCGCCGGCACCGACCGACGCCGATGCCGACGCCGACGCCGCCGACGCCAGGCACCGCTGGCGCGGTCCGCGGGGTCGAAGCCAAATCCAATTACTTTTATTCGGACGAAATGAGTGCAGCTAAGTCATTAATACTAATCAATGGTGTGCCGGGACCCGCGGCGCTACCAGTCGTTGCCTCTCTCGCGCGCTTCGCCCGCGTTGCCCGGCTCGCCTCTCGCGAGAGGTTGCGCGCAGGCATTTCGCACACGAATTACCCATAACTCAAACGCCTCGGAATGACTTTATTGCAAAAAACTTGCGCTTTTGCGAACGCTATACCCGAGCCGAGCCGAGCCGCGCCGAGGCCGCTCTTCTCTCCGCCGTATACCTATCCGCATTGTTAAAGGCTCCGCGCGCTCGCGCCGATAAGTAATGTTTATTGTTGCATTTCCAACGACCGTGTATCCCAATCCTGCCACACCACCCGCCCTCTCTTCGACGCCACCCCTTTTTATTCCGCTCGCGCGAGCTTTTTTTTTCTCTACACACCCCCTGTTTTTCGCCTGCCACCCTCGCAAACCCGCCCACACACACCCGCCCGTGCCCGGTACACGACCCGACCGTCCGCGATCCTCCCCGAACCGATCCCCGGTACCCTCTCGACCAGAGAACGTTGCACCACGGTTTTTCGCATTAGCAAGATGGCCCGTGAGGTCCGGCTAACGATTTTTTACTGCCGGACACCCCGCGCCGAACGACGATCCTTCCCGCGGAATTTAAAACGGTGCCGTCAAACGCCGATGCGATCGCGATCACGATCCGCGCAGAGAGATTGGGCGGATGCCCGCTGCACCTGGTTTCGCTGATTAGAGTGCGGATACTTGCGGAATAGAAATTGGGCTGTGAGAATCGACGGGAAATTTGTTTCCCCGTCTAATCGGGTTGGTTCTGTTTGAGATAGTGTCACGATGTCTCTTTTTCTTTTTTTTACTGTTTCAGAAAATGTTTATTGTACCGTGCTTGAGGGAGGTTTGAGGAAATTTCAATTTTAAATCACAAATAAACATTTGTTAAAATTGATTTTTATAACCAATGCTTGTGAATCAAGTTCCGTTTGAGTTGCACTGCGTAGAATGGAAATGTTTTAAATGCACATTCCTGCAGGCATTCAGCCCTGCAGTATGAGCCTCTCATATTTAAAGCATAAAACAAATGTCCGATTCATAGGTCGAAGTTCGGAGATTCGAAACGTTCGTTATTATTCTAATATCGATCGGGCTCTCGTGTTCATTATACCTAACAGTGAAAATCCCTTTTCGGTTTTTCTATAGATAGATTGTCTAAAAAACATTAAAAGCAATTATTGGGTCAAAGCTTTGTTCCCGAAATGTACAGGGCTATTCCCGTGCTACGTATCTTTTTATACACGCGTGTATCTGTGTATGGGAGAACGAGAAAACGTATGAACGTGTGTGTAAGGGTGCTGTATGGAGTGGAGAGGTAGTAGAAAAAATATGTGTACGCGAACGCTTGAAGTGAGAAGTTTATTCTGAGGTAATTAAAACGAGGAGTGAACTTGTTAACGAAATTGGGAATTCCTGCCAAAATACGAAAATGGATGGACAACAATTAGAAACAGTAATGAAGTCAATGAGAGAGAGAGAGAGAGAGAGAGAGGACGCCCTGAATTTCGCACACCGGAGTTTAATGAACGGTGTTACTTTCTACTTTGTTTTAATAGAAACTTATTCCCTCCTAACCTTCCGCAACTTAAGGGACCTATCGATACTCTCGAGCACGATACTCCGAGAATTTTTTCCAGATCCAAGAACTTTCTGAAATTATTTCTTGTACGACAGAACCATTCGATTCAATTAGATGTATTATAGGGGACAATCTAATAAATTGAACTTGGCATTAATCTCCTTGGAAAAAGAATTTTAGCACAGCCTCAATAATTGCAGTATCGAAATATTCTCAATTGAACAACATTTTTACTGTACTCAAAAGTGAATTTTCTAAAAATTTTCTAAGAATTTTTTCTATTTTTAAGCATATTACTCCGAGATTTGGATCGACCTAGTTGAACGTAAGGCGGTACACTTTTCGCTCAAAGTAAAATAATGAATCCGTGAAAAAAGAAATTTCTTTGTTGATGGACTTGCCAATTTTTTAATTCTGCGGAGTGGTGTAACAGCGCGATAAGACCGTGAATTTGCATAAATATTCTGGTAGCAGTGATAGCGCCGTTCGCGACCGGAAATCAGCCGAGGATACGCAAAAATGTGAGTTCTCCGGAAGAACGGTTGTTGCGTGCCGACCATCCATGGAGACCGGTTGAACGACGCCGGTATTTGCGCAAGGGGTTGGTCAGGCTGATTAATTTATGCGAAATGCCGAAAGCCCGTAAACATACGTTTCTACGGCTTTACTATATATACATATATCGCGGGGCGCACTTTTACAAGCAAAATGGCCGGTGCCTGTGCATTCAACTAATCCCCCTCGCCTCGTCCATTTAATATGGGGGTGGCCATACCGTCGGGTATAGCCGTTTACGAATTTGCGTGGAAAAAAAAAATTGAACTACCGCCGTGACTCCTGCGCCTCCTATTTTCGTTCGTTACCTATCGACCGGGCTTTATCTATTTTTTATGCAATGAAATGCCCGGGACCAATGGCGCCGGGGCGACCGAACCCCGATCCATTGTACGACTTTGACGAAAATTCGAAATTACAGCGCGGGGTAAAGGGGGACGTTCCCTCCCTTTTACACAGAAAAATGGCCGCGGCCACGTTCGAATCATTTGATAACTTCCACTTTTTACCCGGGATTCCAGTGACGCTCGTTATTTTCTCACCCTTCCCCCTCTCCCGCCCCATACGGCTTTTTCGGACCCGCGGAATTTTCGCGTACACACCACCCATCCCCCGCGTCGACCCCGTCGGAATCGACACTTTCGACTGATGAAACTTTCGTCCCGTTCACGATACTGGCTCGACTCCATTGCGCTGCAGTCGAACGTATCGTTACGTTGTAATCCTGTTAATGCTTGGGGTGCCTGTTAACTACTCCGCGCGTATAATGCGCGCTCGGCCAGCCCGCGTTCCTATAATTCTTTCAATTAGTCAGTACATCGAGGACTCTTCTTTCGAAAGCACATTACGGCGAATTTTAACCGTTTCAGACAGTAATGGGCGCCACGGAAAATTGCAAAATACTGTCTTTGCCAAGAAGATGGGATAACATTGTTTCGAATAAACGCACAACCCTCCGAATTTTATTTTTCTCGTGATTACAACTGTTGTTGGAAAAAGTATATGTATCTACATTTTAGTAGAAATAGTTTCTTTTTACATACAAACATACTTGCGTATGTTTCCTGTTTCTGGTTGTAGACTGCCGTATCTTACTCTAGATAAAATGCAGAAGCGAATGTCGATTAAACATTTGTGGAGCCACCGATTCGCAAGAAATATGGCGGTCGGCGAGTGAGCCGCGCAAAATGGCGAGCCGGTGCGGCGCGGCGCGGCGGCGGTCATGGCTCGTCCGTTCGGTCGCAAACGCGAAAACGTAGAAAACGCGAATCGAACGGGCAGCGACAAAGGGGGGAAAAAACGCGCGGCGTGTATTAATCATTGGCCCCGTATCCCCGCGCTTTCGTGCCGGGCAATATATAATTCATGCATATTTACGGGATGCCGGAGGAATAATTAACGAACGGCAGCGCATTAAGGCGTCTCCTATGTGTACGTACGTGCACGTACAGTCGGCTTCTAAGAAGACAATCTAAATTATAATAAATCGATGGAGTAAGCACGGGGGCAACAGTGAAGCTTTACCTCTGCGAGACTTCTCTCTCTCTCCCTCGCTCTCTCACTCTGACTCTGTTTCGCTCTCTTTATCGCACACGTATACTGTTCCGGGTTTGTATATCGTATCGATGGGCGGCGTTGTACGAAGTAATGTTACCCGACGCGGCCTCTTTGCATAATGCCATGGAAATATGCCGGAACGTGTATCGCCATAGTTGGATACAGATTAAGCGTGTTAAAGCGTCGACACCACGGCTAATTCGCGAAAAAGGAGTCACCCGGTTGGTTTGGCCCATGAATAAATCCGGCGTGAGCTCCTCGGCTAACCGAGACGACTTTAACCGCGGGGAACCGGGCTGATTTCCCCCCTCCCCTTATCAAATTATTTTCACCTGTCTCGCGGAGAATTTGCGAATTTTGATGGACGGGGAGAGAGAAACACAAGAGCCCGACTCTCTCGCGGCGCTCTTTGAAAACACTTCGCCCGGAGAAGCGTTTCACGAGGCCGAGGTTGTCACGCCGGCCGCTGATGAAACCGAGTCGTTTAGATGCCACGCTAAATAGCTAAATAGAATACTCTATTTATGCGTTTGATTGCGAGAGCTTGCGGTTTCTGATCTTCTGCTGACAGGTGTGTTAATTTATCGACACCTACTCTGTCTCTACTCTTGTCCCTCTTCAATTTTATTTTTGTGGTCTTCGACTTCTCGGAATTTTTGTGTGGACTGTTACTTTTAAAGCTCGGTAGGTTCAGTGCTAACACTTTACCTACCGGAAGCCTATTAATAAGATTTTCAATAATTGTGCTGCACCAAAAGAAAGCATACAAATTTTCTTCTACATTGCAATCTTAAACGAAACTATTGGATGACGTTAATGAGGCTGACTTGTCAGTTCACAATGAAAATTGCTGTTGCTGTTGAAGGCTCCGTTAAAAAGTGTTTGGCCATGTACCATCGATTTTTCAAAATTATGTAATAATCACCGGTTGGTAATGTCTAAACATTCTTGAATGTTTTTTTCAATTTTTATGCGATATTTAAATTTTTTGTAAGATTTTCGAATCCTTCCCCAAGATCTTGGTACACATTCTATCAAGTGCTTCACATGCTTAACTATAGCATACGTTAGTGAAGAAGCTTTCGGGACAACCCAATAGAACAGACGCCGAAAAAGTCGGTCCCGGACAAAATGTGAGTGCGTACCAAGACCGATTCTTCGGTGTGAAATGCAGCTCGTTAACCGAAATCGCGGCGAGATAATACGATTTTAAGCGCGCCGGGAGACCGACCGCATCGAAAAACTGCAGACTCATTTCGACCTGGATACATTGTACAAACCTAAATAATTTGCATCGCGAGATTTTTCTATTGTGCCGGCCGACACGCAGCGGCAAATTAACGGGCTCGCGCTCGCTCGCTCGCTCGCTCCGGTTCAATCAGCCCGGCGCCGCGATATATTGGCAATCGAGCTGTTGAATATTTTTTATTGTACATACGATTACAAAGCGCCGCGATCGCCTGTTCGAGCACGCGGGTCTTGGAATGGAAGCATGGAAATCGCGAGAACACAGCGGCGGCGGCGCGCGCGTGCCCCCGCGGTAGAAAGATTGTAATTCGCCCGCGTTTATTTAATTATTTCGATGCTGATTCGGTTGCCGGTGATTATTTCGGGTTTCTATTGGCCGCAGATATGCTGCTTCGCGCTTTCTTCTTCGCTGGAGAGCCGTCGGCCCCTGAATGGGTCTCTGGGTCGCTTGCGTCGATCATTTTTACCGATCTCCCGATCTTTTCACAAAAATCCAGAACTTCTTGATAATGAAACGCGATAAAGATATGATACTACAAAATTAGTTTTGTTATTTGTTAAAAAATTGTTGCGCTTTTTAAAATAAATTTCCAATTTACCGAGCTTCTCTGCACAAAAATCCATCATGTTATTTTAATCAGAATATTGTCACGAATATGTTGACGGAAGTTTCATAAAAAAATTGTAACAAATTCAAAGTTTCATCATTGAATTAGCCATCATAAATAGTTCAACATTTGATCTATTGAGCAAATGATGATCGCCGAGCATTATGGTCGCGTCCGATCGAGAAACCGGAAAGTTTATTAGCATGGCGACGGGACACAGAATGATGGCACCAGTCCTGCGCGACTCTCCCGTTGATTTTTCTGTATTCATCAATGATTCGTGCCGCGCTCCTCTTTTTTCCACCCCCGATTCTCACCCCCATCGTTCCACCCCCGTGCATCCCGAACCCTCCGCGCCTTTAAAGCCGCGTCTACCACCATTATTTCGTAGCGAAGCATTTTAACGTCGGCCAGTTGGACCGTGAATGATTATTAATCAATTTTCAGCGTTAAACTTGCCGCCGCAATAAAAAGCGCGGTACGTTAACGAACCACGCGCGTATAATTGAGCATTTCGGCGAGAATGATTGCCAGCCTCCAATAAAACCTTTGCGCGACCGCGTTCGATTGATTTCGGTCAGTAAGGAGAAGAGAATGAAAAAAAAAATAAAATAGAAAAATAAAAAAAACCGGGCGACACGACGTGTATTTTTTAATGGGCGTCTCGTTATGGCCGCCGGGAGATTCTCGTCGTAGGAATTTAACGCTGCTCGAAGAATTTTAATCATAGTAATAATAGTAATAATAATAAAAGGGTTTTACTGCGTCACGTACGGAGATAAGTATACAAATACCTTCGGCTTCGTGTATGTGTAAAAAAAAATAGAATGGGGACGCAATAATATTTAACCATGTATATTTACGAGCAAATAAGGTGGCGCAAAGGCGGGGCTGCGAATAGGCACGTGTGCGTCTCTGCGTGCGCGCGTGTGTTGGTGCCTAACTTAATGAAGCGTGGAGAATCGTATTAATATCCTAGAAATGAATACTGAGTTTATGGTGATTATAAAACTGCGTTGTGGTTTATATTTCTGGTTCTTGGCGAAAGAAAATTCAATTAAAGACGGCTGCGCGGATCTTATATTTCGAAACAACTGTGTAACCAGCGATAATTAATGTTTCACCGATAGCTGAAGAAATAGTCCACGGATCGTATGTCTGTCGAGCAAGGTGGTTGTAAAACTCATGCTGAAACAATTCAATCTGCGATTCAAACCATTAATCTGTCAAACGAGAGTTACAGTGACCCGAATTAATATTCGGACGCTCTAAAAGAGACGATAACTGTTTTAATATTGTACTATACGATTTGAACTTTTTTGGGAAGCTAGAGTTTACTACAGGATGAGAAAAGAAATTTTTTCAAAAATTGCAATAGATCGGAATTGTAGAAAAAATACTAAAAGTACAATATTTGCCTGAAAACTACGTATTTTTCTATGAATATAAATTTTGATGAGAATTTTTCTCCGACTCTTCGAGACTCTATGAGAGATTCTAGGATATTTTAATGAAGATAAAGAGACCTTGTTAACATCTTTTGCTCAATAAATATACTTATAAAGCATATAGCAAAAATTATTCGAAATTTTTTTCTGTATAAATGCATAAAATTTCTAGCCCTCCAATGACCTACGGCATAACATACAATCAGACCACTCACTGTTGCAAAATGTTAAAAATATTATTTAAATGTCTCATTCTCCCAATATTCGAAATCGATGGAATTTTTTCATTTCCATGCGCTGTGGACATTACAAAAATGCAGTTCATCGACGAACGTGAAAATAGCCTCGTTAGATTACGCAACATCTCCGTCTGCTAACGCGAAAAAAGATCGGCAACGTCCGTGTCAGCGCACACTTTCCCCCGGCCATTATCACCTTATTAATTTTTGAAACGTCACCGTTTCCGAGTCGCGCGCACAGATTCCAGGCGAAAAATATAGCCGAAAGCACTTCGCGGGGTACGCCTGTTGCCATCGCAACGGGCCAATACTTTATAATCGTTATCAATACCGTATAAATACAAGGTTTCAAACGCAGCGTAATAAACGAAATAAAGTATGGCCAATCTCGTTCCAGATTGGCCGCGCTGACTTTTCCCTCGTTTCCACCTACTCGCCGCCCCCATAATCGCAATTAATAACATTTTTCGCTGTTCTCCTCCTTCCGAATTTCATCAGCGTAGAACACAAAAATCTATTTTCGAAAGAGCGGAACGTTTGACTTATATTTCGTCCTATTTATGGCATCTGAGAATCATCAGAGAAACTGAAGATTTCAATCCATAACAAAATTTTAAAAATTTGTTGTTTCTACAGACTTTTCCAAAAAATTTTCACGCTTTTGTCTTCATCTTTAAGAACTGCCTCTAGTACAACAAAAATATTGTTTTTGAAAAATGACACGAAGAAATAGAGCTTGCTAAGAACTGCTAGGGTTTAGGTTTGTACCTTTGAAAGATGAAGAGAGTGTGGTCAGATAGTTACTTAGACAAATGTATTTTCTGGGCCCATGAACGGGACCAGCAATAAGTCTGCGGCCTGACTGACGAGTTCGAACTTCTGTTACAGGACAGTGACAGGAGTAGCGCTGGCAGTCCCGAGCCAGCGACTACCATTGGCTCGCTGCATGAGCACCAGATGATGATGGACGAGCTGAAGAACTCGCGGAAGAGGCGACGCAGTCCGTCACCTGAAAATCTGCATCAGGTGAAACGGGCGGCAGTGGCGCAGGCACATCTTAATGGGACAAGTGAGTGGGATCGTCTACAAACACTAAGTAAAATGAATTTTTCAACAATTTTCTTTTCTCTCAATCCTGTCGCCAAATTCAATTTTAACTTACATCAAACATATATGAAAAAATACTTCATCCAAATTCATATGCCGTATGATTAAATAGAATTTCACACAACTGCATGGAAATATATTTTATTCTACAATCTATTATCTTTGAAAGAAATAAAAACGAAATGGTTTATGAATTGCAACGTTTTGAAATAAACATTTACAGAACACTATTAAAATATTAGAAAGATGATACAGAATAAAATTATAATGTTCTTTAAGATTGAAATTATTATATAGAAGTTTTAATATATTGGAACTACAAAATTCAAAATTTTTTATTTCCACAATATGTTCACAGATCGTATTAAAAATTAAGCCAGAACCAAATAGATCTCTATAAGGGGTTAGAAGTGTGTCGACTTAGGTTTCCAGCATAAATCGTTGAGTTAGCGTTGGAATCGAAAGTTCTGCGCGCACTATCGATAAATCGACGCTATCATAAAACTTTGCATTTCTATTTCCGCTAGCGGCCGGGATGGTAAATCTGCAGAACCTTCAGAATCTGGCGAGTCTGCAAAACCTGCCGCAAATCGCCTCACTAGCCGCGGGTCTCCAGGGAATGACAGCGGGGCTGACTAACAATCAGCTCATCAACACGCCCTTGAATCTCACTGTCAGCTCATCCGGTAGGACTTCCAATTGTCGATTCAAATGGAAACGCGTGCCATAAGTGACGTGAAATTTGAAACCCTACCGCCCCCACCCTCTCCTCCACTCCATCTGAATTTTATTTCGTTGCTACTAATTATCTCACCCTTGAACATACCGCGGTTTCCCGGTGAATTTCATACTTCGCCGTTTCGAAAGCCGGTAAGGGTCCGCGGGCTCGAGATTTGAATTTTAATTTGATGTTACGTTAATTTATTCAAAATCCCATTGCTTCGATGTGCGCTACTTTGCGTCTAAAATCCGCTTTTTACCGGCCGCGACGGAAAAATATTCGAACCTCCTCTCCAGCTGCGTTTAACTGCTAGCCAGACCGAAAATTAATGTTTGATCTGCATTAACATTAGAAGGAAATTTTAATTAGAAGATTGCTCGAAAAAAAAACGTTGGGATTGAATAAGATATTACCCCAGTGGTCTTTTTATTCAATTCTATGAAGCTCTTTACGGTTATATACTTTTTTAATCTCCGTTCGCAGCCTAGTTGTAATAACAGTCTGGTTATAGTGACGCGAACGATTCAATTAATAGGTTTAAGTATTCCAAAAAATAATGAAGAGACCATCTTTTTACTAGTTCGCGCAAAAAATCTGTAAAATATTGCGAAAAGAGGGAGGTTCGCTTTTAATTAATTCCGTGGCATCAACAGTCATAAAAGTCTTTATTGCAAGGAGTAGAGTATTAATTAATTAATATACACGACAGTAAGCAGTAATCGTACGTGTACAAGTATATTTATAACGCAAATGACCGGGTGGAAAGACCGGGGAACAGTAAATTACTGGTGATTGTGTTTCACGTGACAAAACGATCTCGCGATTCCGTGGAAAAACCGGTCGAAACGATAATCGGCGACTGGTTCTTCTTTTTTTGAAATGAGGAATCGTGATGTTCAGGTGGCACAGTATCAACAGCCTCGAGTACGACAGCTGCGCCACACCTCCTGCCACCAAGTTCGGCGCCAATGGTGACATTACCTCAGCTATTATCTCAACCGCAACCGGTTGCAATGCCTCAATTCATCCTAACGTCCGGTCAATTGGTTCAAGGCATTCAAGGGGCTCAGCTTCTTATCCCTACGTCGCAAGGTAAGCCTTCTGTTTCTTATGTATCCCGGAGCCCTTTCAGCGCTCTCGAATGACCATTGATTGACACCCATTGAAACTTCTCTCCTCTTGATGGTAATAAGAGCGTCAACGGTTCGAACGTGTCACGTAAATCGATGGTGGTCCTTTAAGGCACACTCTCTCAATGGAAGACCGACTTTGTAATCGTCCAGGCGCGAAATCACGAAAGAGATCGACTTTCCACTCGAAATTATGTATCTCTCGTTCGTGACGCACGAGATTCGGGATTTGTATGACCCAAGGCAGGAAACCTGCAATCAAATCGTTTTTCCCGTTCGTAATCAAAGGAGTTACTGTCGAATCGAACATGTAATTATTTTATTATTTTCTCGGGTGGGCATGGCCGGCTATCGAACCGCCTATTTAGCTTTATGTGCACAAGAAACGGACTGTCACTTTGTGTTTTTTTCAACGAGTCTCGAGAAGCTGAACGTCACTTGAAATTCTACTTACATTTCCGATCACCTGCCTGGTCATTATAAAAGAATATAATCAACTGAATCCGACATATAGTTTTCAAGATAAAAATCTGTTAACGAAATCTGTCTTTTTATGATGACACTTTATTATTTCGAATGAGTCATATGTTCAATGCAGATATTGATCTTATGTTTACAATGACACATTGAATGCACGGTACATTTCGATGAAGACATTTTATAAACAAATTCGAATTCTGCGAAGTGATGGCTTAAACCCCCAAACACCGCACAACGCCACAAGTCAGATCTCGAGTGGGTCGACAGAAAACAAATTCCAATCGCCTCTCCGGTGTCGAAATTAGCATACCGGTCAGATCGCCGTGCCATAGTGGATCGCGATCGCCGCAAAAACGCTCGGTCCGATTGATCAAGTCCTCAAGCTCCGATACTTTCGATCCCAGAGCAGAGCGGTCCACACATCCTGCGAACGCGCGAGCCTAATCGTCGAAGCCTTACGGGCGAAATTTAATTAAACGCCGCGGCTCGTCGTCCGAAGATAAAGGGGCCCGGGGGTTGGATAATTGCCGGCGGTATCACAGAGGACCAGCAAGAAGTCTCGAACAATAACCCGGCGCGCTAAGTACCTTCGAATTTCGTGGGCATAAATCAGTCCGAGTGGACTCATCGGGAAATCTGCACGATGTGCTCGCGCATAATGTTGTGCAATCAAGATCTGCCGATATATAATATATATACAGACACAGCCAGAAGTGAGAGAGAGAGATGGATATGCATATAGATATAATATAATATCGACTATCTCTGACCAGTTCTCGGACTAAGGCTAGCCCCGTCGTCCATACTTAGTGGTCCTAGACTAGCCCGGCGAGCAGAGGGCAAACTCTGCAACTAATTTCAATGTATAATTAACGTCTCACTACCCCTTTCCAGACCCACGAATAACTCCCCGCTGCCTCCGACCCCCCTCCTCACCCCCTGGCCAATCCCCCTTCTAGACCTCTTCGGGACCGTCCCTCCGCTACCCTAACCCTAGGTATACTCTCTCTCTAGCTGGACATCACAGCTCCGCGGATTCGGCCGCTATTATATCGATTGCGGTTCGCGCTAACTTCGTTTCTACCAAGTTGGGTTCCTATTCTGGCAATTGGGAGAGAGAGAGATAGCCGGAGAGACCGTCGACGGTATCGTGCCGGGGCGGACCCACCAGGAGAAGGGTAAGGAGAACTTTGGGAGTCTGCCTAAGTGGATTGAAGTTCGTGGATATGGACCAGTCGTGGTAGGATGACGAGTTACGTGGTGGCAAATAATGTTTGCACTGCTTCCCGGCTGAATCGATGCTAACTGACTAACGCTCAATTGGTTTCTGATCGACGATGGCGAAAGAGAAGAGAGGACACGCCAGATACTTACTTTCCGTATTCGAGATCGCGGCGGGAGTCTATGCTGGACGCGTCGAGAGATTTCGAAGGAGGCTTGGATCCTGTGGGGAGAATGTTCAGGGAAATTGAATTTGAAAATTTAAAAGATGCTGGTGTTGTTACTTGAATTTATTTGTAAAATATGACTCTCCAAAATTTTTCTTTGTCTTCATACGATTGTACCCGCAGTATCGAGTCAATTAAATTGATTGAAACGGTACAAACATCAGAGAAATTAATGGCCATTCTCCTATTATTTTTAATGCATCGCGACTGTTAAGGGTGGGAATACAAGAAAATTTTTATTTTGCATAAAAAGATCGGCAGTCTGGTAATGACTCGATTTGACGCATTCAATTTGTCGAGGCCAACTCCTTCTCGGCGGTGACGTCGATTTCGTCACATCCGATATCGAGTATCCGATCAATCGCTCGTCAACGGACTGTTTTCGTCAGGAATCACGAGTTCCTCCGTCGATATTCCCGGGCGGCGAATTAATTATGCTGAAAGTAGGGGAACCGTTAAATACGCGCGCTGCTTAACCATAACATTTCCGAGCTGGCAAACTTTCGCGGTCCGTTTAAATTCGGAGATGGATGTTCGCGTATCGGATAGCAGGATAACGGGATGACACACACTATGAACTATTTACCCGGTTCGATTTTAAGCAATAGTGACTGAATCATTGATGAATCCAACGGATCGCGAGCTTTCCCACACCATTCGACGGGAGCGTATAAGAATAAGTTCTGTTAGAAGACACGTCGATTCAAGATTATCTTAGCGATATAGGTCAGCATGTAATGATGAAAGGTACGGCTATCTTAAATGACAATCTAGTGCTGATAGAACAATGCACATTGTCAATTAGTATTTCAGTTTGATAGATCGGTGCTTAGAATATATATTTTAGTGTTCATTTTCATGGCGCTCGGACTTCACTCTGCGCGTTTCAACCATGTTTAAAATTTAGCGACACATTTCTTTCTTGCGAGGTGAAACGATTTGATACAGTTGAGAGATTTCTGACCTTTTAAAATGCCAATGGATGTCCGGAATCGTTGAAAAATTAACCCAGTATCTGATCTGACTATTTTATAATTTTCCTAAATTTAGAATTCGTTGTCGAAGATTTTTCAATCATCAATGAATAAATACGTATACCCCCCAGCTCCGTTATCAAAGATGTATAAGAAGCGTTCACTTTTGTGACGGACATGTAAAATAACGTGCCCAGATAATTGTTTAAGAAAAAGAGTAAAGATACTCCGCGAAAGTCCGTTCGCAATGGAATGGAGTGCTCGAATCGAAAAGAACGATCGTCGCCGTGCTGTCATCGTCAAATATCGCTTAAACTGAACGGTAATCGGATTGCCAGTTGACCTTACCTCAGAACGCGAAACTTTTATGGCTGTTCGGAATACAGGATTTGCTTAGCTTAGCTATAGGTACCAACACGGGTACGTACTCATGATCAGTAATCATATTAAGCGCGTGTACAGGGTAATCAGATTAGCGGAGCTGGAGGTAATCCCGAAACTATTCTAAGTATGATTAGGCGTCCTTCTCGCAGCCTAGTCCAGTGCCAGTACCTGTACCCACTATTAAGATGACGATAATAGTTTGCCAACTACGCTGGCCTGCGAGGTTACCTGCCCTATGGGTTGCCTAATAATCCCTCTATGAGACTCTGATAACTTTACTACCCTTCCTGGATCAACGACGCGTGGACTATGTTCATAATGGAAATGAAGTATCTATTGATTCGAGACACGTTCATATAGCCGGGGCCCCCGGCCCCCAAGGGGATAGAATTATCAACCGACCTCGTTCCCCGTGTCGTCGTTACTTCGTTAGATTCTAATCTGTTCGGGTGGGGGCTTTTCTTTCGCCCGTTACCTCCACAGGAATTGCCACGCAGACCATACTGACCATCCCCGTCAGCCATGTCACCAACAATCAGATGGTGAACCTTGCGCTGAGCAACGGACAAGTTGTGTCCACGACCCTGGCTAACCTGCAGTCCATCACGCAGCCCCAGAACATGCTCAACACGCCGACCAGCAACGGCGACTTCTCAGGTAAGATGAAATTAAGACGCAAAAGGAAAATACACATACCTCTCTAATTGCTCTATGAACGAGACCGGCGCTGAACATGTAGCGAAGCAGGTTTCTGAACCTTGTTTTTTAACGTTATTTTTTAACCTTGTTTCCTGGCAGTTCCAACAAGTTTAGCATCGGGTCTGGGACTGAATCCAGCAGCGCTGCCGCACCTTCTGAGCAACAGCTCGGCCAGTCAGCAGCTCCTGAACGCGATGCAGCCTCAGCAATTGCTCCAGGCTGCGCAAGCAGTTCAAGCACAGGCGGCCCAAGCTGCACAAGCAGTCCAAGCCGCTCAGGCCTCTCAGCAACCGCTTTTGACCACCTCGCCGCAGCAACATAGCCATCGACATAGCTCCCACATGAACCATTATACGGTATGTGTCCATCACAGAATTTACCGTCTTTCTTGGTTCAATCGCGATTAGGCTAGGCGTATAAAGCCCTATGAATCTAGCCACTCTATAGGCAGTCCTCTAAGCAGCAATCCAATATTCGAGACTACAGTATTGAAGACAGATTCGCCAAATTTAAAAATAAGTGGATGGATGCTACCGCGGCCAATTAAAGATTCGCCTAACCAATACCAGCTTCTTATACGTAGCCATCTTCCAGAGTATCTAAACTCGGGGATCCCGGGTTTCACTTATTCCATCCAATAAGCCGCGCTCCGCGGACGACAATCAATGTCCCAGAATTTGCCTCGCTCGCCTGAACGATTACTTCGGATCGTGGACAGAATTCTGTTGCAGACAGGATTCTTTTCCTCTCGAGGAATTTTGATTCGCCTTCGTCAATAACTAATACTGTCCATAACTATCTCGTCTTCTTTTTCTTTCTCTCCCTCGATGTCGTTGCGTTTCATTGACCAATCGGTATCCTCCGGCGACCATAACAATACACGAACGGTTCCTCAAGCACAATGTATGACGGATACCGTCGACGGTCCCCGCGAAGGTGGAGGAGTTAAACCGAGCGCAAGATCAGCGGGAACAACCAGAAAATAATTCCCGATAGCAAGCGATCTCGTTAAGAAAGTATTCCTCGTGGCGGCGGCGGCTACGTTTTCTTCCACTAATTAGAGTCTAAAGCGTCGCGGGGTACGGGGGCTAGACCCCGGAGTCTCATTATTGAGTGCATAATTGGCGTGGAAGAGGAGCATTGTCGTTCCTGGCTCAGCTGCTAATCCGTTACCTACCGTCGTTGTTGTCCCTCACAGCCAACGGAGAAGCACCACAGAGAGAGGCCCGAGCAATCCTCGCCATTGAACGAGTCCGTAGTATCCGCAGCATCGGCACTCAACAGACTCGCGGCCAGCAACGGGGAAATCACCATCACGACGACGCACGGACACAGTGTCTCTGGCGCCAAACAGGAGACCAGCAACATGCTCTACAGCCCCAAAACGGAGGAGGACGATCTGCTAAACGATTCACCTAGTGAGTACCATTTTTCAGCTTCCTTCGACTCTCCAGACTCTTCCTTCGATCCTTTCTATTTTATTCGTCCTTCAAACTTCAAAGGAATTTTTCCTCTGAAAACTTGAATTTTCTATTTTATATACAGGCTGAGTCACCTGACGATTGTACCTCAAATATCTTTGTTTTCAAAAATTAACCCTCTGCACTCCGAATTATTTTTCAATTTTCTTGCCAACAACTCCCTACTATTTTAAGTGTTTCATTTGAAATTTACTTCAAAGGACAGTTCCTTGACTGCTACTTATTTTAAACGATCTTGTTTACTAATTATATTAAATATTACTCAAACTTTGTTGTAATTTATATTTGTGGAACTTATGTTTGGTTTTTAGTAACAAATAAGACAATTAAAAACCCGTTTTATTTACATTTTTCTTTCTCTGATGTCGAGTCGCACTCGACAAAGGAGTGCAAAGGATTCAGTGTCTTCAAGACCAAAGTTGAATGGTAAATGGGGTTCGATACCAAAATAATTTTAATTATTATGTCGTCTTAGATCTTTTTTTTAATATCATCTTTTTCGTAAAGAATGTGTTAAATTGAAATGAAAATTAGATAGCAAGTTCGATCGAATAAAGTGAAAAGTTTGATAGCATTTAACACAGTTTCAAATTATTCTTGTTTACCGTGCGCTGCTATTACAGTAAACCTTGCTTTGGCGAAATTTATGTATAAAGGCAAGAATTTGCATAAACATCGGCAGTCTAATCATTAATAGTTCATGATACATTTTAACATGCCTGCCAGTAAATGGGTCAATATATACCTATTTGGAGCGTGTTTTCTGCGGTTATCAATTATGCATCTGATTCATTACTTATAACATACATTTTCAATTCGGAAGTGTGTTCCTTTTCGCCAAGAATATCTCAGAAGTAACCTAGAAACGATATATAAAATATCACATTCTTTGTACAGAATTTTATGAAATTTCTCTGTTTTTATTTGAGGGAAACATTATTTTAAATTTTATTTTTGATCGTATATAACAGCAAAAGAGTGTATGAGTAAAATTCGGTCAAAGTGCCTGCACATATGGGCAGAAATATTCAGCAGGAAAGCGTATCCTTGAATAATAACATTAGCCACTCGAAATCACGCTTCCTTCCTCTGTCGATTTAACAATTAACGAACGGTCGAAGCCGATAAATAATAATCGAGACTCTGGCCGCGCTATGAAGCACTTAATAATTTTAATGGGATATCGTACAATGCTCGGCTCATTACGATGTATTAGATCGTTCCTTGCTGCCTTCTGGGAAGCCGTAAAGATACCGACGCGGTACGTAACCTCGAGTCGGCAGACGATAATTTTAATAATTCGCATTCGTTGCCACGAATGCCACTTCGACGATGGAATAACCGATGTATCTACAATCTAACGGGCTCGGTCTGTTCAGCTTGTGTTCGCCACCGTAATCCCACAAATGCAGGAATGTTGTACATTTTTTCATGTCCATCCGATAACGGCTGAATCTACTTTCTTGATAACGACCCTGCATCTTCGGAGAAACGTTAATCAATGAACACAAACTACGTTCAGATGATTTTCAGTCAACTATCTGACAAAATTGAAGTAAAATTATAAACACATTCTTCAGAAGTTTTCAAAAAAAATTGATCAGCCAGGCGAAAAAAATTTTAATATTTTTATATGTACTGTATGGAGCACTCTGAGATACTTATGTTCCTCGAATTAAATAAAATTCCATCTCCCAGAAGAACAGCTTCAGGAAATAAAAATTCGGATACAATCGCCTTAGATTCAGGTCAATTCTGTGCGTAAAAATTTTTTCAAATTTTTTGCGCGCTATAAATGAGCGACGTCAGATCTGGAGAATCCTCCAGGAAGAGATTCTACCAGATTCGAAGCACCGAAGCGTCACGGATTGCGAGAATTCTACGAGACAACGACTTCTCGCGACTGAACTTCGTTTCATGTTCGCGATTCAAGAAAATCTTGGCAGATTCCTCGAAACAGGCCGCGTTGAGCATCTCGGTCCGCTTTTTTGCCCGCGCTCGATCGGAAATTAATGATCGCAGAAACAGCGCGCCGCGGAAGAAGGATTTGCAGTTTATTGCGCGGCGCAGAAACTCGACGAACTGGTCGAGATTGCGGGGCATGTGGCCACCTCTATTGCGTGCGTATACATTCGGGGTGACAGATTTACGAGAGAAATCGGTATAGCTCAAGCTGCTTTAACGAAGCCGCCTGATGTCATTAGGCAGCTTCCCGCCAGAGCTTCGGGACATACTGATCGATTGTGAGTCGAGTCAAATTCTTCGGAATGTCCATAATCCCCGCAGTCTGTGTTCGTCTCGTCCAAAAAAATTTTTGAGGCTCAGAGAACGAGTTGCCGATCCGCCGGATATGTCCTTTCGATGGTAAAAAATATTTTGACTTGTTAAAGTGGATTGGAAACGTGGGATCGATTGTGAGTCGAGCTAAATCCTCTGGAGCTTGTTTGGACTCTCTGTAATCTGTGTGGACCGTGTTTGTGTCCAAAAAATTTTTTCAGATTCAGAAAACCTACATGTACTCTTTGATGTTGAAAAATACTTTTATCACTTTTTAGAGTGGAATCTCTGGATTGCAGATTTCTATGCAATTTCCTCGAACAGTTTTTAAGTCTGGCAAAAAATATTTTAGCTTGTATTTAAAATTTGGAAATTAACATCTGTTCTATTATATTTCGTAGAGAATAACGAACAAGAAAATTTCCATTTCAGAACGTCGTGTGTGCCTAAGATCGTCGCGCCAAATTCTCGAATCTGCATTACAGATCAGCCGACTATCAACGAGGCCACGAACAACATGGTGGACGGCATCAATCTGGAAGAGATGAAGGACTTCGCGAAGGTGTTCAAGCTCCAAAGACTGGCGCTGGGTCTGACGCAGACCCAGGTGGGTCAGGCCCTAAGTGTAACCGAGGGTCCAGCTTACAGCCAAAGTGCCATATGCAGGTGAGTGTGCAGAGTTTGCCGTGTCCTCTATCTCGTCAAAATCTAACGGACGTCGCTGATGAAAACCTAAAAAAAGCAAAAGTAAGAAAAGTAACACGATAGACTCCGACAGTGTGCCAGGTCACTGGAAATGCCGTGGAAAACGATTAATTCCGTCTGTCAGCCAAAGCTGTACATTTCCAGACCACGTATGAGTAACGATCATCTCCGTGACAATACTTTTCGGTCGCTGGAAAATTTATTAATTCCCTATCGCGCTCGGAACGTTAGCGATAATTTTTCCTGCCGAAAAAAGAATGCAATATCATGCGAGCTCGATAGGCTGCGAGCGATTTTATTCCTGAGACAACTTAGCTTTCATTAACTTAGCAGAATGGATACTAAATGCCACAACAGATTATTTCATATGAAATGAAGTTCCAGTTCTCTTTTCGGTCTTCTAGTGATTCGCTCGAGAACTGAATGTACAGTATTCCCTCTCCAGCAGTTTCTCTCGTTGTAATCGCATCGCCATCCCCACCTCGCGGGTCAGTAGGCGGCGTTTGCTCGGGCCAAGTCAATGCGCGGTTGGAGGGGATAGTGATGCAGTAGAGTGGGGAGTTAGCGAAATCCAGCGATCGCAGAATCGCGTCGCTGACTCGTTGTGTGCCCATCTACAGTTCCTATATGGTGCACCATAGGGAGGGAATACTGTATCGCGTGTCCTGACGGAAAAGTTTCTGGATCCTTTGACCCGATCGTGTTTAGAAAAAAAATATGTCAAACCACGTTGGTTCCTCCATATAGACAGAAACTGAGATCTCTCTGGATGTTGTTGAAGCACTCTTTTCCGCCATATACGGTGTGTTCTCTGCACGCTTCTCTTCTCTTCCTTAACAGAAACGTAAATAAAAAGGAACCACCGTGGTAACGCCGGTGGCAAGCGGAAACGCTATCGTTTCCGCATCCTTCGAATTCTTATCGTAACGACTAATTTAAGCATTGGTGATTGTTCCCCAGTGCCCTGGCTACCCAGATGTACGCTGCCTCGCAGATTGCCTCTCAGCAGCAAGCTACGTACGTTCACCCCTCATGCTACTTAATTTACCTAAAGAATCGAGAACTTTGTCAAATCCTCTGGCGGAACGGGCAGTTATACCCAAGCATGCGAATACGGGACACGGTCGTCGTGTGCGCTCGCGCATCCTCGCTGCGATCCGAAAGAAAGCTATTAAGCTAGCTAATCCTAATGACGATTAGCCAATGATTGATTCGCATCTCTCTCGAGTTCGCTTCTCGTTCGACAACCATGGACAGCGTGTGTCTAACTCGTGTTTAAATAGACTCTTTCTTTCACCATCCAATTGTCGATCATTCCTCCTTCTCCTTCCTCACTTTCTCTCTCAATCTCTCTGTCTCATTAAGTCTTTCTCACTCTCTCTCTCTCTCTCCATCTCTATTTCTCTCTTTCTTTCATACTCTCTGCGATTAGCCAACGGAAATTAATAGCTACGGGGCATATTTGGGTATAGCTGCAAGTACTCTCGCTGATTCCTAACTCCGTTTTTGGAAAAGAGAAAGGAGCACTGTTTTTCGAAGTTTTGTAACGAGCTATTTCTTCGAGCCAGGGCATTGGCAAACTTGGGCATGATGTCGCCAACGCGCGAACACAACCGACGACGATATCCATCGAGACGTCCGTCGAGTTCGCCACCTGTTCGACCGATCCTACCCTCCGGCGATCACACGCCTACTCCCACGACCTATGCGAGCGTCATCTCGGCTGTCGAAGCGCGTTGGCAACATCATACACGGCATCACCAAAACCTTTAAGCATGCACGCATTGTCAATGTCCTGTTTTTTGAGTCAATGCATGCCTCTTAGTGCTCCTTTAGTCGAACAAAAACGTAAAGACGATCTTTGAACGCGGCGAGGCACCGGACACCATAAGCTGCCATGACCACCGTAAGAGAGCCAAGAACTTCCACTGTATTTTCTTGGCCTTTTAAGGTTTTCATTTAAACGCTGTTGTTCCGAATCGCATTGGTGCGTTGGAACGTATGCTTCGAATTTTACACAAAAGCTCTTCATTGTCATTTTTCTTGACGAAATATACAAACTAATCCAATATTAACATTTTCTATACTTTGCACGAAGATATTTTACAGAATTGAACGTCAATTAATTCTCGAAACATGAACGTTTCCATTTTCTGAACAATACACAATGGAAACAGTTTTAATTTTTGTTTTGATTGTATCAACTTGTGGTGGTGATGGATACACAAATATTTTAGAAAATTGTTGATTACTATGTAGTACTTTATATGTTAGTGCTGTATATGTACATTATACAAAACTGTTTAAATAAATTCTGAGAATCTTTAGATCAGTGTGAAAATTGAAACGAGTGTTGGCAGTTTATGGTTTGATTTAATTTTCTGAAGAACAAATGTTCTTTGAGACTTACCGAGTCGAACCGAGGATGACGAAGAATTTCTACATTTGTCGGACCATTTTCTATATGGACAAGAAAGTTCTCTGTTGAACGCTGTTTTCGGAACGTCTTTGCGCGTTTGCGATCTTTTCCTATTCCCATGAGTTCGGCTCTCCGAACGATGACCGAGACCAGGAATCATAAGTTGTTGTTGGCTCTAGATTCGAAAAATTGGACATCACGCCAAAGAGCGCACAAAAAATAAAACCGGTTCTCGAGAGGTGGATGAAAGAGGCTCAAGAGAGGTGAGTTGCATTCCAACATTCCAATAAAACGTTATTCTTCTTTCTTTCTTAGTTCTGTTTATCGAATTTCGTTTGAGAACGTCGAGTGCTCGATGACGCGGATCCGAATAATTATGAAATACGATTAAGAAAATTAGAAACATTCCGGAGAGCCTACCGTCAGGAAAAATCTGAAATATCTTGTTAATTATCCGTCTACGGTACCGCGCGGATAAATGAGCGCTATTCCCACTACATTCCCTCTTCAATTTGCGCTAGTCACCTGGGGTGCCGTTTACTAATGAATCTTCAGATTTTCTTAGAAATATTTTCGATGCTGATAATCTGTATCGCAGTAATTAAAACTACACCGTTTCGTACAATAAAAAACACTTAAAATTCTAAAAGAATTCACAAGATCATAAAATATGAACAGACTGCAGATTTTATATATTTATAGAATACATCAAATATGAAACAGTAAAACCATTTAAAGAATTGACAAACACTGTAATATAATTTCCCTCTAGATAAAATAAGTAAGTAAATAAATGTCTACATAGGTACACCTCTCTCTTGTACTTTGAAATTGATGTAGACCATTTTTATTGCGTTTATTGTGTCTATTGTGTCTATTGTAAAATTCGCGAAACTCTTTTGTTCAAGTAGTTTAATCGCCACTGTGTATTTTTTTTCAATTGTTCATTATTGAACTACACGAACAAAAGAATTTCGCGAATTTTATCAAGAAGATCAATCGTTAATCGAATGCATCGGTCAACGACATCAAAATCGCTACTACCGCTCGTTATAAGCGCGCCAGCGGTCCCAATCGGCTTACTTCAGAAAAACCGTACTGTATCGGACTGTACAGCGTCTCGCGCGTATATTTCGCATCGGATATAGCATTTAGACAAACGAAGCTGTTCAGAAAAGTGTTCCAATCGCAGAGCAGCTGCAACGGCTGGCTTCGTGCCGCAGGATTATATTCCGCAATCGTCGAGCAGGATCTCAAGCGGTGTCCGAGAGCGTGTGAACGCGTGCGTGCTAATTGGTAATTCGCTAATTGAATCCACCTGATTAATTGCAGATCCGCGTCTAATAAATACGCGGAATGTTAATTAGAATGGGGGAAACCGTTACCGGAATGGCTTACAGGCACCGCGCGCCGGTTTCGTTCGTGTCGCGAAAGAAGTCGCCTATCGGCTTCCACCTTCGGGGTATCGGTTTCGCCTCCTTGCACGGATGCACGCACACCGGCAACTTTCAATTTTCTCCGAACGCTGTATCGGGATCTGTAATTAGCGAAACTCAAACTTTGATTCATCCGCGGCCACCGTTCGACTGATACCGGTTGGCTCATAACGAACGATACGCGAACGACAAAAAACATTACCGATTTATTGCTCGAGAGATTCCCATGGCTTTTTTAGAGCCGCTTCTGTCGCGGATAATTGTGCGCGTATAGCGCGCAGATTGCCGAAGGACGGAATTAGAGAAACGTGAAATTATTCAAGTCTCTTATATCGAGGTTTATAGGATAATCGAGTTCCACTTTATAAAGGATTAAACGAGCAAATACGGTGGGAACCGTGTCGTATTTGGTGTCATTTCAATCAGGAAAATGTCACGAATTTGCTGATGCAAGTTTCACAGAAAAATAATTAGAGAAATCTTTAAAAAACAGTTTACAGTGAAATCAATTATTATTATTATTTACTCATTCGGAGGAAATTCTGCGAATAACAGCAAACAGGGCACAGCGAATTCATAAACACGAAGCAACTGCGTTTAGGAACGTTGGATAAAAAGATCTTGAGTCGGCGGACGAGTGGACAGCGGGAAAAATGCGAGAAGTTCGCGAGCAAGAGAGCGTGCCGACGTTACGGTGATCGTGGTTTCGCGGGCAGAAATATGGCTTGATTTGCATTAATAAATTTTCGTTGGAGTAGCGGCGGGCCATTCGGCGAACGGCCGCGCGATATTATTTTCAATGTGCCGATAGAGAAGAACGAGAGAAAACTTTCACCTGTTATGGAGCGGGGCCGCGTTATCAGCGACGGAATCATTGAAACAGGAACACGTAACCGGCAATAATATTGCCGCGGATGATACGGCGCGGTGTAGCGCGGGCGCGCGGCGAGAAGGTGTTAATGTACAGTCAACAAATCATTTTGTTCGTTTTCGGAAAATCTGTTGATGGTACGCAGCGGGAATGCGGAATGGGTCATTGTTGCCGGCTCGGCCGCGGAAAGAGAAATGACCGCGTGCTCCTGTCATCGAATCATCCGGTTCACGGTCGAGATACGTGCCGCGTGCGCCGATACGCTACCCTATATGTACACATATATATGCCGTATATTCTATATATTCTATATACACGTGTATGTAACCGTTGTGGGTACACGCGTGTACACGTGTCCGCGCGTGTCCGTGTATAAATAGACGAGACTGTGTATAGTTACATATTTTCCGTACATAGTTACATATTTTCCGCGCTTCTGCTGGCAATAAAACGGCGTCGCTGCCGGTGAAATCGAAACCATAAACCGTGTTAGGCATCGGTGCCTCGTAAAATTTACGCGATCCGCGCTCTTAGATCCACGCGCTACCAATTAAACGGAGGATCGTTTAGCGATCCAAATATAAATCTGAATACATAACTAATTGGCAATCGCGGCGATAAACGGGGATTCATACGTCTCGTCCCGGAGAAAATTGTTCCGCGTGCACTGTCCACGATTCCCCGGCATCGATATAAAAGTCGACAACTGTTCGGTCCTGGTCACTGTTGCTGCTCGCGAAAATATTAGCCGATAATTCGCGAGCCGGGGACGGCCTCGTCTGAGCGAAATCTTCATCGCTGTTGTTCGTCGAAACGAGAAAACAGAATATTCAATTTTAAACATTTTCCGATACCAGTTTAGTAGAAATTAGAGTCATTCTAATGAGTGGGCTGAGTCTAGAATTGTTTATGCGAATGGACAATTTTAGAAATTAGATATATAGTGTTGCTTTCTAAACGTTGCACATCGTAAAACTTTGTTCAAACATTTGTTTTACTTCGTTCCGCATAATCATCCGCAGTCTAGTTATTACTATTACAACTTTCGAGTGAAAGTAATGACCTTTCAGCAATATTCTCAACGTTCCGCTGATATTGGATGTATGAAAGTCTTAACCCTCTAAGATATAACTTTCTTATACAATTTTAAGATCACTGGCAGCCTACCGATGAAGTTGAAATATTTCTTGATACTCGAGATACTGTTAATGAAATGATAACGAATATACATTTAGTGACAACACATTGTTATTCACAATCATTTCTTAATGAAACATTTACGAATACGTTCGGTACATTTTTCTGATTAAAATGAGTCCAAACACTCACGTTCCACCGAGTAGTTCGGATAATCAAGGTTCCATGGTAAACTGTGTCATGTTTGGACTCATTTTAATCAGCAAAATGTCACGAATATGTTGGTAGGTATAGAACAATTATTAAAAACCATTTGTAGAAAACAAGTATTGTCTCACGGATACACTGGTGTATTTTCGATGCTAAAGACAACAAAGTTTCTGGAAGTATTGAAGGATTACAATACTTTCGAACAAATGCAACAAAAGGTGAACCGGTAGAAAATCACGCGCATTCTCCTCCCAATCGTCATGTCCGAAGAAAGAGCAAAAAACCGAGGAGATCGTGTCGTCGGCAATCCAAGGGAATCGATCACGGCATCGATCGTTCGCAATCGATCCCTCACCCCCGTATCGAGCGTCATCGAGGCCCCCGGGGATCGGTAAAAATTCCGGATTTCAATGAAACAGCCGGACGCCCGAAGGAAGCCGCGACGTGAAAGGATTACCTGGCGGCCGCGTAAACCGACTAACTATTATCCGGCGCACTCGATGACGGTTAATCGCGGTCATTTCTCTTTCCACGAGCGGAGCCGAGCAACAATGACCCATCCCGCATTCTCGCGGCGTAGAGCTAAGCGCGACCGTGCCGGCCGCGCGTCCGGGAAAAATGAAAGCGGCTAGTTTATGCGGTGCACGTGCACGATTTATCTGCCGAGTAATTAAACTGTGGACTAATTAAAATCAGGTTTCTGATGTACCCCCCTCGCCCGCGCCGCCGCGGCCCCCTTCCCCCCCTCCCTCCGCCGTTCGCCGAGCACCGTTCCTCGCCGTTCCCCCGAACAAACGGCGTCGCCTCGCTCTTGCCCCACGATTCCTGTCGTTTCTTCGCCTCTTCTCGTACGGTTCGCCTCCACCGCACTCTTCTTGCTTTTACTCTCACACCCGCGTAAACGATACTTGCGATTCCCTCGTACACCCACGCCGAAGCGACCAGTCCTCTTCTACATCGTTCTCGCTTCTCCTCTTGATGAACTTGGATCCCTTCTTTCTCAGCTCCTCTTTTTTCTTTTTTAACCGGTCGTTAACGGAATTTCTGTTCTTTTGGAAAGAAGCTCGACTTCTTAGCTTGAATATCAACTGTGAACGCTCCCACAAAATGGGAAAATTACTAATAATAAATGAAACTTCTCCAAGTTAACTCGAATGCATCACAATAAAAAATGTTTGCTGATCCCTTCAGGAGCAGAGGGAAGGATAAAAACCTGCCGAGCCTTGAAAATAACTGGTTGCCTCATAAAAATGACAAGATCGAATATCTTTGGTATTTACTTAATCGTTTCAAAGTGTCTTTATAATTTCAATAATCGTAAAATAAAAATCTGGGACCGGTCATCTGAATCAATGATGTTCATTTGGTATTAAAAGTAGTATATAAATATATAAATAGTTCATTTTTCGCCGACGCAGTCTCGTCACAAAAGCATAAAATCCACAGACCATTTATGAATCATTAGAGCATTAATTCCTCAGTGTTTTTGTTACTTTCTCGCTTTCCTCGCGCCGGCTCCTGTGTTCATTTCATTTCGTTTCTTTATCCGGAGTGTTTCTCGCCTCTTTCTCCCCCTGCAAACCCATATACCAAGCCCGACCGCACGACAAGAACCCAACCGCCATGGAGTTTCTAATAAATATTCGATTAGCTGATTTATTCCGTTGATCCCGCGAGGGATTTAGAGGAAATAGTTGCGGCTGTGGTCTGACGAAACGAGCTGGCCGCGGCCGAGTGACTAAGCGCGCTTTCGGCGTATCCAATCCAGTTTTGTGTCTCTGAATCAACAGCGAAACACTCGAGCTATTCCTTTTTTACATATCCGGGCCGCGAGACCATTTCCTGACTCTCCATTATCATTTGTATATTTCGCCGTTTACAAGCATCTGACCAAACACACCATTAGATTATTCTGTATACTGTTATTAACTTACGATCAGTCACAAAAAACTGTTTAAAAACGACTGCATATCCGAATCTTTTGAGGTCGTACATGTACAGCTTTTTAAACAATTATTTATGCATTTATACTGTACATTTACTTCCCACGTGAAATACATACGTGCCGTCTTTTTAAAATAATTTCTCGATTACATTGTACAGGGTTGTACGGTGTTTTTAATGACATGAGAAAATGTGCGAGGAAAAAAATATTTCTCATTATTATGATCGTGATTTTTTACCGAGAACTTGAAAATCAATTTTTACTACGATCTACTAAGTAAACCAAATTTTGAACATCATACAAATCACTGCTATGAACTTTATCTTCTCCATTCCTGTATCATTAAATAAATAATTTTGATTTTCCACTTCTATGAACATCGGCAAGAATTCATTTCCGCAGCTAACGAAAATTGTACAGTGATTTTTTACCGAACTTGAAAATCAATTTTTACTACGATCTACTAAGTAAACCAAATTTTGAACGTCATACAAATCACTGCTATGAACTTTGTCTTCTCTATCCTTGTATCATTAAATAAATAATTTTGATTTTCCACTTCTATGAACATCGGCAAAAATTCATTTCCGCACCGAAAATTGTGAGGTGCGCAATCGCGTGTAGTTTCATTATTTTTTGCTCTGTTGCATGAATTAGAAGCTCTCCCCTCTCCTGAGTTTAATTCCTCTGTTTGTGTTTGTCTTCTCTGTTCCTCTGGTGTGCAAACTCCGTGGATTAAAGCCCGCGAACATGTTTAGCGGCATCCTTATCTCTCGCCTGATTCTCTCCTCGTTCTCTCTCCCACGCTCTCTCTCTCTCTCTCTCTCTCTTTCTCTCCCTCTCTCTCTCTTTCCGTTTGGCTTCTCACCTGTGCGTGTGCACGATGCTTGAGGTAACCCTCTACACGTCCCGTTTCCGTCTCTCGGCCCGACTTTTCTCACCTGCGCGAACGAAACGCGCGATAATAGCGTTTCCTTTTTAAGTCGACGGTTTATTAAGATCATTGAAAGCCTGGCCTCGTAGTAAATTGGCACAAAA
The DNA here is from genome assembly GCA_028455795.1 of Lasioglossum marginatum. Taxonomy (NCBI): domain Eukaryota; kingdom Metazoa; phylum Arthropoda; class Insecta; order Hymenoptera; family Halictidae; genus Lasioglossum; species Lasioglossum marginatum. The sequence goes on from CM052250.1 coordinate 5,555,812, forward strand.
GTGGCAATCATGGTATATATAATCGGCCCCGGTGAGAGTGAGAGGCGCACGTTTCCACGTCGCTCCATCCGCCGCGTCGGTTTAAGTGGCTGCGACACTTTACATTTGTCAGAGCCCCCATTCGTTAATCACTCGAATTTATTTTGTAATTGATTAGCCGCTAGTTTCGCAATTCCGATTTATTTCGCCACTTTGCCGCCTTGCCGCGTCGCGCACCGCACCACCGCGGAAATTCAATCGCCCGTTTCTGCTCGACTCCGGACTACCCTATTCAATCATCTCTGCATTGTTCCGGTTAATTTGAGGCGGATTTGATACATTATCTATCGAGGATTGTTTAATTATCTTTATACGTTCGCGATTCAGATCAGGATTTTTCAAATAAATTCTTTCGTAGCAGGGACAATTTTTATTGTCAATCCGGTTATTCTCTTCAAGATAATTATTTAAAAGAATATTTGTGAGCTACTTTTTTTATATAATACACAATTAAGTAAATTTAATATCTTCTTTTGAAATTATTAGTGATTAAAACAGGGTTTTTATAATAATTACATAAAAGTATATAAAAGTGATAATTGTAAAAAAGTTAGAAATAAATTTTGCACAGACAAATCGTACTTTCGATTCGATGATACTAAAAACAAAATGGTTCAATACCATGGCATGCACACGGCAGTCGTTGTATACCTGTTTTTAGACCGTACTTTATCGATATTTAATCAATCTTTTAAATGGACGGGGGTGCAGCAATTAATGAACAGTCTCCATTAAAAATTAAACTTACGGAAGAAGTGTAATCACTGTACAGTTAATTTTAATTACTTCCTGTTGACATGGAACAACAACAGAAGTCGCTGGCAGACTTTTTCTATCAATTTAATAAACACGCTTCGCTTCTTCGTTGTACTTGCCAAACATCCACTAAATTAACTTATTACTGTATAAGTGGATACCTGTGGAACACGTTGACAATGATTGGAAAACTTTCTGCTTTATTCTTCAGTTTGTGAACTCGATGACAAAAAAAATATCACTCGCTAATACTATACGGAAAACAATAAAACTCAAAGAATAGGATCATTATTGGCCTGTAAACGTTCGCGCAAAATTCTGGTCTCCCAGATAACTTCCCAAACAGAGTACAACTGCCTCGTTACAAAACAACCTACGAACACAGAACACCCTGTCAGTCTGTACCGAATGAACAGAATCCAGAACAAAATGACAATAAAACTTGACAAAGAAAAAACACACAGTAAACACCCGCGGAACAAGTGAGACCGTTGTAAAGCACAGCGGGCTAGTAAAACTAGGTGTAGTCCGTGGCTAGCTGATAAAAATCCCTCGATCTCCGATCGGAGGCTTTGTGCGGCGCGGTTAACAACAATCAGGGCAGCAATAATCAAATGGATCAGCAGTTTTTGACAGTCAGCTTTCCAAATAACACGGGGAACGAATGTCCGACAGGGGACGAGTCCGGGACGTGTGTCCCCACCCACACCCCCTATTTCCGGGATCCCACTTCTACAGCTGGGCGTGAAAACCCACCCCCCTGGCATCGAAAGCATCGGTTCTTCGGGCTTGTGCACGGTTCTCCATTAGCATATTGTTTTCGCGGATTCGACGAAATATCACCGCGCGATGCTAATGGCTCGGCCTGCACTTTTTTCGGCGGGGCTCGACAGTTGGTCATACGGAGTTAAATTAAAAACATAAATCCCACAGCGGCACCTAGTCGAGCCGGTCCTCCTCCTCCTCCTCTTTCACCCCCCCCCGGCGATCCCTACGTTCCTCGTGCCACCCCCACCACCCCCGCAGGCTCGTTTACTCCCGATCCCAACAGGAAGTTCTCCTGTTTACGGCCACCGGGGTTTTTTTTTCCGAGCCGCGACGCTTCGATCGCTAATTTCATTTGGCCCGACGCGACGACGACGTTCAGCTCGCGAAAAGTTCGCCGACCAATCAGTCACCCGGACAAATGTTTCCTGAACGCCTCGCCTTTTGTTCTACCTTTTTCCACTGCCCGCGATAGATCCACCGAAATTTAACGGCCTCGGTTCCCGCTGATACAGTGACTCCCACTAATATTCGGACACTTTTAAAAAGACGACAACATTTTTAATATTGTACTACACGATTTGACTGCTTTTGGGAAGCTAGAGCAATTAGTTTGCTAGAAGATGTGAAAAGAATTTTTTCAAAAATTGCAATTGATCGGAATTGTAGAAAAAATAGTAAAAGTTGCATTTCACAACTTTTTTATGTGGGCCTATATTGAAAATGTAAAAAATACATTTTGTAATCTGCGTCAATTAAATATATTCTGAAAATTTCGTCGAAATCGGTCGACGTTGCAATGAGCTACGTTTAAAGATGGTAAAAATTGCAGATTTTCACGATTTTCACAAAAATTTTTGAAAAAATTGCAAGTTGTCGGAATTGCAGGGAAAATACTGAAAGTTGCATTTCACAATCTTTTTATGTGGGCCTGTATCGAAAATTTAAAAAATACATTTTGTAGATCTGTGTCAATTATATGCACTGTGAAGTTTCATCGAAATCGGTTGATCCGGAAAAGACGGCAGGCATTGAAAAATGTAAGAATCATTTACTGCAGTTATAGGCCGAAAATTGTGAAAATCTGCAATTTTTACCATCTTTAAACGTAGCTCATTGCAACGTCGACCGATTTCGACGAAATTTTCAGAATATGTTTAATTGACACAGATCTATAAAACGTATTTTTTAAATTTTCAATATAGGCCCACATAAAAAAGTTGCAAAATGCAACATTTAGTATTTTTTCTACAATTCCGATCAATTGCAATTTTTGAAAAAATTCTTTCCACATCTAGCAAACTAATTGCTCTAGCTTCCCAGAAGAAGTCAATCGTATGGTACAATATTAAAAAAGTTATCATCTTTTTAAGAGTGTCCGAATGTGGGATTCACTGTATGTGTGCCGTGTTTCCGGAAAGCGATTTTTCAGAAATTGATTTTTTAACATTCTAATATTGCCACGGGGAACACTAGTTTCTCACCGAACGTGCACATCAATTTTTATCATTGTCTATTAACCCCTTGCCGTACTTTGTCCAGCCAGACTCGTGATGAAGGTTTTTAACAGAAGTCTAACAAATATGAATGTTACGCGTTTCATTTTAGATGAAATAAAATTTGATTCGTTTCTAATCAATATTTAAGCATTAAAATAAATGTAGCCATACAAAAAATATACATTTTCTTTTCCCTTCTACGACATTTTTCTGCATAAAGACGTTCTAATCACTGTAACTGTAAAAGAAAAGTTAGGGCAAGGGGTTAAGTAAAACTGGTAGGTTTTTTATCTAAGGTTATCTATGGACTGCGGATTTTATGCATTTATAACAAAAATGTGTATGAGTACAATTTAACACAGTGGAGGTATTAAAAAGATTTAAGGCCACCAGTGTATTAGTTTCACCTTAATAAGATAATTAAAAGAAGAATGAAGTGTGTCTTGCAATCAATGCAAACATTTTTTGCTTTGCATAAAGATCCATAATCTATACATATCTATCTGATATATCTAAAATGACAACCTTAAAAAGTTCTATGGTTCCTTTGACTCCTGGCAATTTCGAAAAAGCTGATCGATTTGGGACCCGACTGGCTTATTTGCAGTCGATCCCTGCGATCGAGAAATAGAATCGAGATGAACGCACCGAACTGTCCGGGCTGTTTACGATGCCGCTTCCGGTTTCACGGCGCTTTAACGGCGGAGAAAGTTTGCCGAGTTAACAGCCCGTTCTCCTGTTTTGTTTTAATATTTGATTAGAGCACGATCGCCGGATATTTGCGCCGGGCGTCAAATGGAAATTGAATTTCCGTGACGAAGTCCGTCGGACGGAGTGTGTCCGTGATTTTTGTTTTTCTGGGGTGGCGACGGGCGCGGGGGGTGGTAGACGAGAGCGAATCGGCACAATCGACACTGTCAACGATATTCTAGTTCGTTAAAATATTGTGTTTCTAGTCTGATTAAATTCCGACCGAACTCGCGTTCCGGTCTTCTTTGTTTTACTCCTTCCGTTCGGTATTTTTGCAAAAGTTCGCGCCCGATTTGGAAATAAAAAACACAATCTGCTATATACTCTTGATCTTGAGGTCTCTGAAAATCGGGCACCAACTTTTGCAGCGATTCAATAGTTTTACGTTTATTATCTTTTGATTTTTTACTTATATTTCGTAGACTTATTGAAAATGAGTGGTTTTGTCGAACCTGAGGGGAAACAGTGTGTTTGTTGATTACAGGTACAAGAGCGGGGTGAGTCACCTGACGGACTTCATCGGAGTGGAGCCGACCAAGAAACGGAAGCGGCGAACTTCGTTCACGCCCCAGGCTTTGGAGGTGCTGAGCGCTCACTTCAAGAGGAATACTCATCCAAACGGTGAGTCACGCGTTTAATTATTTACCGGACTGATTAACGCACTCGACGTGAGTGGCGCTGTTTGACGGACGAGGCTCGCTCGCTTACCCTTTCGCGGCCAATTAAACTCGGTAAATGGTGTTAGGACTTCCGTGTTGGTCGAGCTTTTACCGTTTTATTTCGGTGAAATAGCGTCGAAAGAATTGTCCATTGAAATCCCCTGTGATATTTTCTATTCTATTATTATAATTATTCGTATGAATTAAAATGTCTATTCTAATTTGCAAATTGACATCTTCCAGGTACCGACATCACGACTCTAGCGGAGAGACTCGGCTACGACAGGGAGGTGATAAGGATTTGGTTCTGCAACAAGAGGCAGGCCCTGAAGAACACAGTGAGATCGATGGCGAAGAACGTGATGTAAAGAATAGTGCGGCATCTGGAGACTCAGGCCCACTCGCGGGGGAACCAGTGAACAAACAAAGTGAAGCTTTAAGGACTCGATCATGCGCATCATCTGAAGTTAGCCGATCGTTGGGAACGCCGGTTGTTTCCATCGGGATGATCTCCGCTGATGAAAATCGCGGACAGGCGGGCTCCCGGCGTAGGAAGGAAATCGAATCTCAGTGTCGCATTATTAATATACTCCGACAAATCGGCGGAGTTCAGAGAGAGAGATAGAGAGAGAACAGTTTAAACATTCAAGCGTTTCAACGAGTGCCCGCTTTGAATTTTAAACAGCACGCTGAGCGCAGCTGTGCTGCCGGTCGATGTAAAGATCATTGTGATTGCAGGCGTATACGAGACCTATCTGTAAATAACTTTAATCGATGAATATGCGATGTACAGGAGTCGAGCGTCGATCATCGAGATCGTCCGATCGATCCTCGGCTTGTGATTGTTGTGCGAAAAGCGTTTACCATCGGCGGTACACGCGGATTATGCGTTTTCCCACGGTTAGCAAGCTGCGGATCGATCACAGAGTCTCCGCGAACGGTACACCGATGTGTTACCAACGGACGATCAATCGAAATTTGAGATTTCGCGGGCTTTCGAGAATATTCTTTTTTAATTAACGAACCGAAGCACACACGGGGTCCCGTTCGCGGACAAGATGTGAAGACTGTTTCGAGTGGTCCACGCCTCGACTCGCAACTCTAGGATAAGTAATTCCGCAAGTAATCGCACAGATAAATCTAGTTCGTAAAATTGAGAAGCTTCCAGCCAGCCGAGAATCAGCCACGATCGATAAAGAAGCACAAACGGGGCTCGCGCGAACAGTTATCTACCGTGACCGATCGATCTTCGTGCTTCTCGCGCGGGGAACAAAGACTATAAAAATGATCGTGGGGGCCCGCGGGCCCCTGCTCTGCACACTGAACAGAACATAGTTGAAGCAACGATAGCAACAAAACAGTACCAACACAGTACCACCATCCACAGTTCACATGCCATAAAATATACAAGGATATACCTACCATTCAGTTGTCCATGAAATAGCAACGGAGAAGTTTTACAGTACCGCCGATGTCGTTTATAACGATCGTGTCCAATTCAGTTTTCTCTTCTTACATACAAAACGATTTTCTTACGGGGACTTCCGTTTCAACGAACAAAACTGTTTCAACCGCCATTGTTCTCTGGGTGTGCTCGTCTGTAAATTACGCGCGTATTTAGGGATCGAAGCAAAAGAGAGAAAAAAAATAGAAAAGAAAAAGCAAAAATCGTGTTGGAAAGATAAAAAAATAAGGGAGGAGAAAGAAGTATCAAACACGTCTCGAGGAAATTTTAACGTCTTTGAAAGTAAGGATCCTTCCGATGCTTCATGAAATTGCATTCGAAACAGCGAGGGAAAGGGACGTTAATGGCGATCGAGGTTTCTGGGGAATAGGGGGATTTAAAATGAAACACTAGTCCGTAATAATCTGCCATATACGAGGTATACGTATTAAACATTTACGCATCTTTCGTTCCTAAATGTTCGATCTACTTGCCCGCTGGCGTTTGAAGAGAAAGCGTCCCCGCCCACTGGGAGAACTCGCGACCGAATCGATCGCGAAAATTCAATTTTTCCTTTGACCGGAATTGAAAAGCGAATTCTGGTTCTATACGTTCGTCGTTGCCGCGATTTCCATGGTACTTAGCCTCCAGTGTAGTTTGGAGCAACTCAAATCGCCGCTCAAGGTCGCTGGGAGGTGGCCGCGCTGGCCACGCCCCCGAGCACTAGCCCTGCCCGCAGCGATCCGCGGTGGGAGTGGCCTCGAGCGGTTCTGTAAATTTATCACGGCTGCTATAGAAGATTTCTCCCGAACTATATACCGTATTATACTGCGAATCTAGCGATCCGAATGGCGACGGTTCGGCCACGATTTCCGTGTGTCGAGAAGACGCTGATTAAATGACGAGCATCGATTATGGGCGGGGCGCGAGGTAACCGGATTGCCAGACTTTCTGCGGACAAATTCCACTTTCACGCATCCAGAGGAATTCGTTTGGAGAACGATTGATAAAATACGATTATTATGAGCTAACTATCGACCACAATGATATAATCATGTACTCCCAGTAATCGTTAGTGATAAATAGGGTTTCTTTGAATGTGTTCCGCTTATGTGAAGAAGAACTCTTTCTTTCACGCGTCTGTCCGGAGGTAAATAGTCGTTTTTCGAATAGTGCGCCACCGAACTTTTTCTCGGACCTTTTTCCTTCTTGTGTAATAAACGATACTCTAAGCGACACCCATCTCTCATAAACGGTACGACAATTTCTTAAATATCTCAGCTCGAGTAAATAATTAGCACGTATGAGTGTGCGTTAAAAGGAGGAAGAGAAAGGTAACAAAATGTACTATCCGATAACTACCCTTCCCGTTGTAATGGGCTATTACACGATAACTGTGGCCGGGGCGTGATCAATCGGCCGTTCGAGGATAGAGGGGCGTGGCTATCCCCACTATACACCATCCAGCCACGCCCGGGGTACCGCCTCTGGTGTCCGCGCGCCAATAGGTCAAATAACGACAGAGAGTGGGGGAAACGACCTCGAGACAGACGATTGAGCCCATCCCGACGAAATTAACTACCAGATCCTTACCAGAAGCGTAGCTAGGAGCGCGAGGGTAGCGTGTACATATTAAGGAGACACCTAGGGACTGTAATATTATATTAAAACAAAAGCTAACTAATACTTTTAATATCGTAATAGCTATGAAATAGCTGGATGATGATTCATGAAGAGAAAATTTACATGGTTAAAAAAAAACAGAAGATAAATTTTTAAGGGGTACACCAGCGTACTTTAAGGTATATAGTTTACTCTTAAGGTTACGGTTTTACGACACGAGCAAAAGTGATCTGTTCCTAAACGAAACACACAAAGAGAGAAAATTATTACGTGAGAATGAGAGAGAGAGAAAGAGAGAGAGAGAGAGAGAGAGAGAGAGTGAGCGAGATAAAGTGGTTGGAGACGACGGGGGAGACAAATAAGAGAATCGGGAGAAGTTGTTTGTATTATACAATGAGCGTGAATAGGTGGGAGGGTATACGGTTTTTTCGAGTTGCCAGGGATGGGAGATACAAAGCAAGAGACAATTCAAAATTCAAAATTTTTCTCTAGCGGAGCATCGGGCGGGGGATGGGGGGCAGGGGCTGGAGATAGATGTGTATGTTGTCATTTTTGATAGAGAGAAGGAGAGAAAAGAAAGAATGAACACGTTTGTACAGAGATATTCCGGTTATTAAATTTTGTTATACGAGAAAAAAAAATGGTGTGTGGGGTAGTATGGCGTGCGGTGGGGGCGAAACAAAATTAAACGTAAGAACGAGATGGAGTGAGAGAGAGAGAGAAAGAGAAGTACTGAATAATAAAAAAAAAATTGCGAGAAAGGCAGAGAGCGAGCGTAGAGCGAACGAGTACGAGCGCGAGAGAAGAGTTTACAAATCATGTGTATTTTCTTCGTGAAATTGATATTCAAATAGGTCATTACGGAAGTGTAAACATGAGTATTAAAAGCAAAAAAAATCGTGAATTGTATTCGTGAGTGTCATATTTCTAAGGAAGATAGATCCACGGGCGAATGTTTTATAGCAGTTTCCGGGTAGAATCGCTTGTTCGGGATACCAAAAAACAGAGGAAAAAAAACAACGATGGCGAGAAAAACAGTGCAAAATAGATTCCGACCACAATTCCGAAATAGTAGAAGAGGTGACTTCAATGGTAAAAGAAAACGAAATAAAACGAGAAACGATTACGAACGAAACAAACATGGGAATGAAAACAGAAGAAAACGAGGCAGAGAAACACGAGGAAACTGCTCCTGAAACATTGCCCAGCGAAACCAAAGTTCCTACTACGTTTTATAAAGTATATAAACTGAACTGCAAAACTTGAATTGTACATAACGAGGGTTAAGCTAGCACACGATCCACAATCAGGCGAGAGTGACAAAAACCTTAAAAACGACGGAGCGAGCACGAGGTATGCAGGGTCAATTGATTCCACGTCGCGATTCGTTCGTGGGAAAACAACCGGAAGTGACAAGAAGAGCCGTCGATCCGATAGAGCGATCGCCATCGAACCCGAAGCCATCGATCCTGGAGGCAATTGATCGTGACGGCACATTAAACATACGAATCGGCATACGACAAGAAAGAGACCACAACAGTTCAACACAACAGAAGAGACACGACAGTAACAAAAGAAAAAAAACGGCGTCACACACAAAAACAGATTATTATAATACGTGCGTGATCACGGCGGAGACGTGTACACACGCATACACAAGTACACAGACACATGTACGCGCATACGATCGCGCATTGCAAAAGAAACGCATCGCATTCGCAATTCGCATCCACACAATGACACCGGTACCAGTCGAAAATGGCAATTAAGCACATTAAGTATACAATTAACTTAAGCAGCCGTAGCTTTAGCTTGAATGTTAGCACCTAGAAACACACGATGTAACATTAAACTAACGTATTTAAAGTGAGAACGGATGATGACATCTTAGCGTTTAAGCGAAAATACCTGTGTAAAATCTAGTAGGTGTCCACAAGAATAAAATAAAAACATATATTGTGGTACAAATCACACAAAGATCATACCTTCAGGTCCTGGCTCTTTGACTGCGGGCTACGGGCCGATCACTTGTACAGAACGCGACACACCACTCGCGGCCGACTTTATTATGTATCATTTCTATGTATGATTCTTATGTATAGCGGAATTATACATTATTTACACGATCATATCACAAGGATGTTTCTCTGTTTTCGACTGACACATTCTATTGAACTTGCAAACTTTATTCTTTATTCGAACAATCGAATTTAATTTTATCTAATCTTCTCACATTTTTAATTACCTATAGAACATCGTGTCGAAACAATTTTTCAAAACCTCGATATTTAGGCATTTCGTGGTAGACAATGATAAGTAAACATTTTATGCTTTTCTCAAATGAATTACTAACATTTCGACTTCAAAAAAATTCGCACACAACGCTGCAAGTTATATTTATGTATTCTCTAAAAAATTGGAATCTTTTTCTCTTTATTCGAACAATCGAATTTAATTTTATCTGATATTCTCACATTTTTAATTACCTATAGAACATCGTATCGAAACAATTTTTCAAAACCTCGATATTTAGGCATTTCGAATTTTCCATTCGCTGTAATTATCTCTGAAAAAAGTGGGAAATTATACTTGTTTGAGGTATCTCAAAGTGATGTTCCCCATTAATTTCTTAGGTGATTAGAAACATATTATATTTGGCTACCTATACGTTTTTCAAGCTTCCTGTCGTAAATCTCGCTCAAGTCTCAACAATTCAACATTAGCACTTCGAGATTTCGTACATTTGTTTACAATGAATTGCGAGGGCGACGGATGTTGTATCAAAGTTTCGTTGTATCGTTTGCGTCCCCATTCGCCACCAACTGGAAATCAGGTTTCGGCACTGGGGTCCTTCTATCGGCTTTTCCGGACCATTCGATGGCGCCATAGCCGATCATTCCGAGACAGAGGATTCCCATCAGCACGTATAATTTCGTTTGAGTGCAGAGATAGGGACTGTACGCGTACGTGATCACGGATCCTGTGGATTCCCATAGCCGGAAGTTTGAGAACGCTGCTTCCTCTTTCCCAGGGAATAGGATACCGGATAGAGCTGAGAATGGAGCACAGGAAATTTTAGAGAGATACCTAATTAAACCCCACATTCAATTCTGGGATGATTACAGACATGTAGCTGATAATATTCGTTGTTAATGTTAAATAATATTTTACTTGAATTTGTATGGATGTCATATAAGAAACACATGACGAACTGAAACGCCTTTGTACATGAAGGAAGAAATGATAATGCTATTATATATTCAAACAAACCAATTTGTTTTTTAATTGTAAAGAATATCTACCACCAACTGAACACAGAAAATTTTACTTTTCCAATTGCTGGTACGCTGTACCAACAGTTAATATCGAATGAACTATCGTCAGTAAATAATGAAGGACGCTTTACGTTCTCTTACTACCTGCAGATCAGGAAGAGAACTGTATTTACTGCTGTAGCTGGCAGTAATACTGACATTGCATCATTGCTAGTACAGTAGTGTGGGCCAGTACACACTAGTATACTAATGGTAGCTTTCTATTCTATAGTCGATGGGATATAGGAAATAGAATTTTTTTACCATCAGTAGTTTAACTGAAATGTTACCTTTTTAACCGATGCTGTTACCCTTTTTAGAACATCGGGATGGTAATAAGACAATAAAATATCTTCCCTTAGAATTGACAAGAGGATGGAGCTCATACCGTTTACTTGAACCAGCCACATAGCGTCACAAAGGCCCCATAATCCAGACATCAGGAAGAACATAGAGCTTTGATCAGGCGTTGGTTTCCAGCGCAACAGGAAGACTAGAATTCCCACGTGAAGACAGAAGGCGAATACCATTAGAGCCTTCCTCCCCGTTAATTTCATTATGGATCCTGCCCCTAGTGCAGCTATAGCGTTCGTCACACCGAAGCAGATCATCACGTATCCGATGTTGCTAATTCCCCAGGCGCAGGACACAAACGACTGCAACCAGAGTCAATCAATCAGGAGCGACCGCATTGAAATCACTCCTCCATTGGAAAATTCCAGAGGAACATGCCGGGATACTGTAATTTACTATACTGATGCAACGGATACAGAAAGATAATATTCAGTGTACACAAAGAAAAATATTTCATGTTTTCCCTCTCCGGATTTTAACTTTAAATTCAACGCAGCAACCTAATTCGGAACAGAAAAGCAGCTTCTTAATGCTTATCATTTTTGCAAACATTGACGAGAATTACAAAAGGGACAAGCCACTAACAGCATTGTAATCGGCGAACAGGAATGCTTGTTCAGCCCCGATGAAAATAATAATTGGCAGTATCAGGAGCTGGCTCCTCTCTTTCAACAGTTTCAACGTCACGGCCAGCAGTTTGACGCCCGACAATCCTGTCGCTGAACCAGATCTGCCTCTATTGTACCTGCGACACAGTAAGCAAGTGACTCGGATGCATCCCCTATGCAAATACATACACGCACGCACGTCTCGATTCGGAATTAATCGATGCAATTATCGTCGCGATTCTTCCAAGAGGAACAATCTCTTAACAATCTATCTGCGGAGGATTTATCGGAAATCGATCGTACGCGACTTTTATCGATACTCATATGCATAGCTGATCGTTTGCGAACTCTGGCTTCAAATAATTTTTGACACGATTGTTGAATTACAAATGGAAAATATTATTGTACATGGATACAGCAGTTCCAAAAATTATTTCAACCCAACGAAGTTGGCTGAATTTTATTTGACTGTTTATGATAACTAGACTGCGGATCTTTATGCAATTATACGCTTTCGAAAATATTCGACAAATGCTAGGATATAAAATATAACAGAATTTAGTACGAATTTTTCATTTATTTTAGATCTAAAAGGACTAAGGCTGCGGAAAATAAGATTTCGTTTGATTCGAGTTTCTTAAAATTCCGCTACGAAAATTGCAAATTGCATAAATATTCGCAGTCTAATGATGACGTAATAGTTCGGCGCATTCAGGACGAAACTTAAAGCTTCCATATTGTATTCGCCCGCGAGTTTCGGTGCCCTGAAATTCCATACGTGCGTCGCGTGTATCGGTTTCCAATATTTCTTTGATGAGGCTGATTTTCATAACGTGGATTTCTAAGGGAATCGAATATTGGGTGACGCATGCGTAATCATTTTCCTCGAGCGATTTATAGACGAGCCTTAACCGATGCCAGATGAATCGTACAGATCCTCCACGCTGTTCGCGATTACGTGCATTTTCTGGCCATTTTTCCGGGCTTCGACAGCTTTCAGCCTCGGATTAAACGCGTCGGGTCGCTCGACTGACGGGTTTTATTGATTAGTATACTCGAGCTTGTACATTAGCCGGAGGAAATTAATTCACGTTTGCTAACTATTATTTAAGAGGAAGATAAAACAGCCTCGTACAGTGGATCCTCGATTTCTAAACCACGATAATTTCGCAGGAAAAAATGGCAGAGCAATGAACCTGGATTCGATTTGTCATTCCATTTTTTTTAACGATATTATTGTATAAAAACCACCGCTTAAACGAGTCTGAGAATATACAATTTTCATTAAGAACATACTATTTTCTCTTACAATTATTAAAGGAAGGAAGGCTATTTGGCTCCTGTCGTCAACAGAACATAATGAGAAAATCGATACAGAAATTTTCAGTCTGGCAGAAAGCGACAACAAACTCGCAGTAAATAATGAAAATCGGTTGAAAAGATAGATCTTCGAAATTAGGGCGACCGGACACTCAGTTTCGTTCATTAAAATTCCATCCCCCGTATTCGAAAAGACTTGGTCCGCTGGTTGACCGGCGTTTTACAACAGTCCGGAACAGTTATAATGTTATGAATCCATAAAATCAGCGGTCTAGTGCCTCACTCCAAGCAACGGCCATAAATCGCAACAGTTTCGTAATTTACGAGCGTGAGTTAATACCGGTCTGACTAACTTCGGCAACAACAATGGTTAGTTAAGCCGCGAGTGCCGTCATTTTATTAAGCCGTCGGGGTTGCGTCGAATTGCGCGGTTTAGCGTGTAATGATCGATTCTACCTGGAGAGCGTATCGACGCCGAACGCGACGATTAAGGATGCGACTACCATGCAGCATAAATAAATGCCAGAGATTAGGTGAATCCTTTCCTCGGGAGGCCTTTCCAGCTTGGGACTCTCGACGTCGCCGGAAGTTGCGCCGCAGAAGTTCGCACCGCATGCTTCCGCTACCACGCTGCTGTTCAGCGTTATGTTCGGTGGCAGTGCGTCCATTCCGTAAGACAAAACTGTAGACAATAATATTTATTTATTCACTCTTTTAATACAACGAAGAATCATTTTAATAAACAAAGTGATGCTAGACATAACTGAAAGCATTTATGTTAGGACTAGACTGCGGAACTTTATAGAAAATAAAAATTGTTTGCATCAACTGCGACAAACAAGGGCCAAGTAATAATTTATTTCATTCTTTAACCCCTTAACGCGCCAATTAAAAATTCAAAAGCGGTCGTTTTCCCAATCACTTTTTTATTCTCTATTTTCTTAAAATACAAAAGAACATTAACAAATCTTGAAAAAGAAAACAAAAAATGTTGTTTTATGCAAAAAAGACTAAGGTAATTGATGAAAAAGCTGGGAATCACCGGTGGCAACTTTTTTCGGGTAAGAGGAAATAAGCACAACACTGATGTATTTATATAGAAAACTAAGATTTTCGAGTTAACTCGGGCGCGCGGAAAAAAAATCGTTTTATTAAACCCGACTTAACTCGGGCGAGTGCACTAATAGAGGTTAATAACGATCATAAGCTGCAACTAATACATTGATGTTCCTAAATTTTTTCAATCTGTCCACTGTTTTAAATTGCAACTACCCATTTTTGTCATAAATGCATAAAATCCGCAGTCTAGTTATGACCGACGATAAAATACAGTTTAACGTGTACAAACTGCAAAGCACCGTTCTTCCTTCGGAAAAGTTTTCTCTCGGCAACAAAGGCGTGTCTTTAATGCACAACATCCAATCGTCAGAGAAGCTATCGCAAAACAGTCGCTACGTCCGAGTTCTAAATACAAAGGTCAATATTTCTTGAAAACAGACGAAAACTCGTGTCACGAGTATTTCCTGTTCCCGTGTCCAATTCTCCGTCAAAGAAAAACCACTGACCCATTGTCCATTGTGTTCGCGAGTCACGGTAGCTGGTGATCGAACGGCGCAAGAGCGCGGGAACTTCTGGAACTCGATAAGTAGCCGGAATTTCGTCCCCGAATCGGCGTCCATACTTTTCTATCTACTTAGCGCGACAATGTCGCTGCGATTTCGCATATCTCCGTTCAATGCGCCGTCGCTCAGGAAACATTAAAATTTTCAGGACTCTCGAATTCCGGAGATCGAGTCGGGAGTGAATAAATTCTACGCTCCCATGGGACTAAGCTACTTTTACACCGATATGCTTGTCCCTAAAAGCAAACTTAGGGTTGTACTACCCTATCGTTGCTACTTTCGTCGTTTGTTTCATTCGTTTACCATTATAAGGAGTTGGAACACACAATATCGTGGATTGTCGAACAAGTCGAATAGTCGTATTTTCGATTCTAATTGTGAGACTAATTATTAAAATGTTTTCTTATAAAATGAACATGTAAGGTATGTAATTTATGTATAATTCATGTCATGAATTAATTTGTGCATGTATGACTTGTTGTAAAATAAGTCTCAGAAGATCAAGATTTAATTTTTGAACTGATGTATCTTTGAATGCAGTTTAAATAATAAATGACTGAAAAAGTATACGAACAGTTAGATCACGATGTAATTGTACGAATAAAATTTTCGCCACTATGCATCGTCCTACGAGTTCATTGAAAATTCTGCAGCAGCTTATTCGCATAAATTCCTCCAATAATCCTAATTCAGTGAATAATCTTGATCGAAACATTTCATTTAATGCGTAGTAGAGTACAAATGTATGAAAGGGACTATTATCGTGTAAATTCTATGAGAAGGAGCTGTTCAATTTGTAGGAAGAGACCCGTTAACTTGTAAATTTTATTAGGAAGAGCTGTGTAATTTGTAGGCAAAGGGACTGTTAATTGGTTAACTTTATTAGAAGGAGCTGTGCAGAATACCATTTGGTGCTATCATTCCATATAGTAAGTTTGAACCCCCAAGAATACTGGTGGATTTTAAAAATAATTTTAAAAATATTTATAACCGCTCAAATACTCAAATGGCTTCATTTATTTTCCTCGAAAATGTTTGAAATTATAAAAATATTTTCATGGAAAATGTCTGAATGCATTCAATCTTTTTTATAAAACAACAAAAGATCTTAATAAATGTTTCATTTTATAGAGAGGAGCTTTGAATATCGGTATCGGATCACGTTTTCCAATATGCGTATTTCGTGCTTACCAAATAAATAGATTCCGTAAACATTTCGTTAAATAACTCGTTAGTATCAGAGTATCAGCAAATCTTTCGGAACGTTTGCATGAAGTTTGCGATTTAAATTCGCCGTTATGTTTCCGGTGCTACTTGGGCCTCTTTAACATCTTGCAGGCGATATCTACGAATTGCATTACGGCGAGTTTCTCCCGGGAGAACTTTTATCAGAGTGAAAGTGAGTTGTCAGTAACCAGACCAAAGTCAGTTTAATTACTCTCCGCCGGTACACTCGAAAACCGCTGGCAAAAAGGGTAGCAGGGGCACTTTTAGCTTTTGCCACTTAAAGCTTCCGGCATCGACTGCCTTTCCTTTCTATCCACGCTGACTTCCTCATCCCGTCTTGGGGGATAAAAGCTTTGATTGCGATGCGATTCCACGAAATGGAAACAATGCCGAGCGCTTCCTTCTGAATTTTCATCGGAACCACCGACCGAGAAGCTTATAGGACGAAATAGAACGTTCCGGCATCGTACAAATTAATTAATTAACCAGTCTTTTTTAATCTGCGAGCTGATCGAAGGACACGTACTCCGCAAACGCGATATCCCACGCTCGTTGCGTAATTTTTATCTCACGACAATTCCACAGACATTCAAAGTCGATTCAGTACTGAATCCGGGAATTATTTCTGCGCCGCCATTCACGATTTATACAGCTCGAATGTGCGATTTTATGTTAATCCGCAACGTTGTTTAAGATGATTGATTAGGCCTCGTTAAAATAGTTGTCAATTAGTTCTATGGCATAATGATCACGTTAGTGTGATGGCGGTTATTTCAAAGGCTCGAGATCGAGAACTGCTGGTTGCGATAGCGTATTCCGCGTGGGTCATTAGTGACCCACGCTGGATCTACCTTCTGTCTGCTCTTCTTTCATTCGGAGAATTTGCAATTCTAGTATTAAGTTGAATATTTTATATTTTATATTCATTTTGATCGAAGTTTTGAGAAACCGTAGAAATAGTAGTAGAAACAAAATCATTATGCTTTACGTAATCGAACATCAAGTTGACAAATTCGCGAAAATAACAGTAAATAAGGAAGTGCAGCAGGCGTGGCACGGTCTATTTGAATTTCTGAGCTACCAGAACTGTAAATCATTGAGCAAAAAAAAATGGATTGGTCATGCGATGATTCGTATCAAGTGATTACTAATAATGCTAATTAGAATGGGGAAGAACGTTTCAGAACGCAGGTCTCGTTTGATTGCTTATTTAATACAATAATTACCATAGTGGTTGCTGATAGTAATCGACCATGTAAAATTACGTGAAAATGTTTTCTTAAGTGCTTTTGGAAAAAAACCATTTATTGACGTCAGCATGTCATAATATACAGGACTCTGCACAATTGAATAGTTAATAATTGTTATAAACAACATTTATCTGAGCCACGAACTGAATAAATACGAAAAATTTCTTCAGATTTCCTTACTCAAGCTGACATTGAAACAAGAATTGCACAAACTCTGAATAAATGCAATCTTGTCATTTTTATGATAATGTTAATTTCTGACCATTGTATTAACTTTACACAGAGCAAACATTTCTTCAGTTCCGTAGTCTAGTAACAATTATAAAAAATTTCCTTACTCAAGCTGGCATTGAAATAAGAATTGCACAAACTCTGAATAAATGCAATCTTGTCATTTTTATGATAATGTTAATTATTGATCATTGTATTAACTTTACACAGATAAATATTTCTTCAATTCCGCCCAATGTTAATTTTTAGCCATCGTGTTAACTCGACGCAGAGCTGGGAAAACGGGGGCTGTATCCACACGAGGGTGACTAAATTAATCCGCAGGGGAGCGACGTTCCTCGCGAAGTAATTCAAGGCGCACGTACCTGCCGAAGATATAAGGTTGCCCCAGACCTGCGCCATCTGGTAAAACATGAAGAACACCCCGAAGAACCTCGTAACGAGTACGTCCGCAGCCACGTCGGACAAGGTTGCATAAGCCTCGGCTGCGACCGTCAAGTAAGTGCACTTCGCGCACCAAAGTGGTCCCGCGCCAATGCCGACCAGGAGGCCAGCCGGTATCATGGTGTAGAATTTTGGGTAAAACTGAGCGGCCATAAAAGGCACGTAAGTCAGGATGGACAAGGATATCGTCCATTTACAACCCAGCCAGCTGCAACGAGAGAACGCGAGATAAGATTGCTTTTACGGTCCGAGTATCCTGGAACTTCACTCGCTCGGCAAACTTGTCTGCAAGAAAGTTTCGCTTTTCTTTTTTCTATCTCTTCCCCCCTCTCTCTCCTCTTTCTCTCTATTGCTGTCACTCTCCTCGTCTTTTCTTTTTCCCTCTTGTCAAGCGGATACGTCAGGCCGTCGGCGCCGCGCCGCGTCAAAATAATATTTCACGAGTAAACAGAAGACGAATCGTCTCGTGAACGATATTCCGCAAAGCGGATTGGCTGCCTCTAATCCTGTGGATTACCTAGCTCGATAATCTGCCTTGTTATTGGCTGGCCATAAATATGGATCGCGCGCGCTATTTTCGGATGTAATTAAGTGTTAAGCGGATGCCGGACAAACCTACGTTCGCCCCAGTCAATTGTAGAATCATCGTTTTAATATAGCGACGAAATCCGATTAACCAACCGCGAATTTTGCGATCGATTTTGTTGAGCAAGTTGTCTCCATCTAATATTTAATAAATGGTGCAGAAATAACTAGAGATAGGATCGTAGAAATTTCGGTGTTGTATCTTCTCCCACGAAGCATAGATACGTGGGAATAAATACAATAATAATAAAAGTGTATTGAATTCACAAAGTGAAGAGGATCCTATCGATTTAATTTTTAAAAAATGGTGCAGTAATATATATAGGATCCATTAAGATTGCTCCATTAAAAATATGAATTGGCCGAGAAAGGGGTCGTCAGAACGTTAATAAATCCGGCCGGGCGTGTGCAAGACGCTTCGATCACCGGAAGCGATGGCAGGCCGGATTACGAGAGCCATTGCCAAGTTGAAAATTTCATGGACGATAAACTTCAATAATAAAGTTTATTGGCTGACGTGTCGTTGCCTGGGTTCGCAACACCGAAAGAAAATTCTTGCCGGTGTGCCGGTGGCCTTTCCGGCGCACTGTCAAGATTGTTACAACCCTGTTAAACGGCGGAAGAGACGAGAAGAGATTGTGTCGAGCGACGCCCTCTTGTTCCATTTCTCTCCCCAACCCTTTCCGCTTTATTTGCGCCCTAAATAAAATGTAACGTAGTGGATTAAAAGATACAAAAGGTAAATGCTCTCCAACCGTTTGACCCTTTTCACAGTAAACAGGTCACGTGTGCTCTCGAGCACAATGGCGAAACGAGAAACGGAAAGACGCTTTTACGTTTCGCGCCGCGCGTTTTAAATACCACCGCTCGCGCACCGCGCGTGCCCTGTCGACAATATTCCGTTGTATTATCTGTTACGCGAAAATTAGAGGCCCGCGAAGTTTTTCCACCCTGCCGCCGGAAAAACCCGGAGAACTGCCCTCTATATGCACGGAAACTTTATTGGCCCTCCGTCGAAAACAGCGTGACGTTCACTTGGCAATGCTTTTGGTGTTGTTGCAATTTTTGGGTAAAAGGGATGAGATCTTAGAAAAGTAAAATCTCTTTCTCTAAAATCGAGAAACTGAGATACAGAAAAGTAAGGAAACTATACAAACTGAAATTTAAAAAAATAGAAAAGGTAGGTCACAGAAAGATTGGAAAATAAAGAGGTAGAGAAATAGAAGAATAGAAAAATGGAGAAACTGCAGAACAATAAAATAAAAAACTTGAAAAATAGAAAAATGGGAGGAGTAGAAAATTCGAAAAATATAAAAGTCTCGTACTGCGCATTTCCATACAAAACCATTTCCTCCGCGAACAAATAATAGAACCGTAAAAGCGAATAAAAGTGATAGTACTATACCTTATAATTAGCGTGGGGAAGAATATATTGCTAAAAATGAGGCTGCCGTAAATCGAGGCTAGGGTGAAGGTCCCGAGGGATTGGTCGGCGTTAATGGAGCTCTGAAGATTCGTGGCTCCCATGAACGCCGTGAAATTCACCATGAATGCTATCCCGATGACCAACACGTTCCTGGTGATCCTCCATCGTTCGGATGGCTGGTATCCGGTGCTCTCCGTCGGCACTTTCACGAACTGTCCCGTGGTCTCGGTTTTATCGAACGACATGGTTCTCGACACGGATCTCGGTGGATCACGAGCAGACGATCACTCAATCGTGTTTGCGTACACCGGGAGTCGGGATCGATACGTAGAACCGCGGCTTCAGTCGTCGAGAGCTGCGTTGAGGGTTCCCCGGCGCATCATGAAATATATTGAAATATTACCAACGCGATTGTCGACACCGGAGAATCTCTGCCTCGACCGCTTATCTATGAATGGCCCTCGAGTGTTTCAAGCGACTTTCAGCGACGACCTGCTAATGATCCTACGTTATTGCTTCGACAGAGTCAGACCAATCACCACAACGTTTCATAATTCTGCGCCGGCTGCTGATCGTTGCTAATCCTGAAACAGAGAGACGTTGTTAGGAATTATTGTACACTGCCACTCAAAAGTATGTGGAACTTGCTTCACCCCTTACAGTCACTCGCAGTAATGTTCCGACTTTAAAAGCACCATAACTTTTTAACCTTTAGCACTGCAGTGGCGACTCTGAGGCCGCACTAAAAATTGCTGTACCATTATTGAAAATATTGTTTACATTATTAGATATGTTGGTATCTATTATTAAACATTTAAGTATTGTATGAATGTTATATCAATTTCATATTCACAAAATTTTAAAAATTATAGAGAATGGAAATATTTTAGATCGGAAGGAATGTTTAATTTTCTGAAAAGGACTCTTCTGTTGGTTCGAATCAGTAAAAATATTTAGGTCCTGGATCAAAGAATAATTCAATAAAAATAGTTTGATACCAGAGACAACGAAAGCTCAAAGCCTCAAGTTTCTCGTTATTTTTCCTGACACTTTGGCTTGGTTATTGAGCAAGATCTCTAATGAGAATCACGAGAATCTCGTCTTTATTCTGCAGTTAAGCGTGAACTGTATTTGTGGAGCCATTATGTCTTCAAGATTCTTTGCATAATACCTTCGGGCTATGTTTTTTTACAACAGTAAGATAAGAGTAATTCTACGCTTTACCATAACCGCAAAGGCGAATGACCAGAGAGGAAGTAAAAACTGTGTCAACCATAACTTGTATCAGTAGAATAGGCCTTGAACAGCCTAGTCAGTGGTAATTTGTTTACAGCTCGCACAACTAATTACACGGTATTAATTGCATGAGTAAATGATATTATACGTGTGCTATTCTAGATGTTCCACCCACTTCCTCCGTGGAAAAACGTATGAAATAAACGCGACACTAAAAAACCGTGAATTCTATCAATTCACAAATAATAAAAATTCATAAATGCATAGAAGCCTACAATTTAGTAATAAAATCTCTATATTTCATCATCGAGAGAAACTCAATGCATAAATATTTACTGCATTGCAGAATCAATATACAAGAAAATAAATTCTGAGGCATCACGATCTGATGCTGGCAATTACTTCAAACAATTTATTTTCTAATCATCTTTTAATTTTTTATCCAGTCATCATCAGCAACACCATCTAAACACACGGAATGCATTTAAGTGCATAGACTCACGATTAGATGCGAAACGATCGAACGCACTGAGACCACCGGTGAAACGCATTCGTGCGTTAGTGATTTATCCCTCGATCACGGCGGACCTCCGTCAAGGTAAATTTTAACGAGCGATAATTCCCTTACCGCTGCATCGCGTGCCAATAATGACACGCCGCACTACGGTTGCTGTTCGATGGATTCGACCTACAGATAACCGGTCTGTTTACTGTCTATCGTCGCGACGCGGCGAAACGATCCGCAACTGCAGCCGCCACTGCATCGGCGAAGGGCAGTGCACTCGAGGACGTTTAGCGTGAATGGCGCGAACAAATTTATCTTGGTGAATGACCGAGCCGGTCGACTCGTTGCAGAACGATGTCGATCCGACGTGTCAATTACCCGGCACCTTTTGCCACGCATGTTGACTCAATCTGCACGTTTGCTTTTATTAGAAATTCTAACTAGGACACCGTTCGCGCAAATACTCCTGCGCCATCATTACAGTGCAAGTTGTCAGCCGAGTTTTGGGGATTTCGAGCTCCTCCTTCAGTATTTCCTCTCAGTATAACAATTATAGATCACGTATGCTTGTAAATACAGTTTTATAATTAAAACGCAAAATTATGAATATACTACATATATTACCAGATCCTGTCCTTGTATACAATTTTTTATGATAATTAGAATGTGAATTTTAATAAGAATTTTTCGAGAACTGAGTCCATGATGAGTTACGTTCAAAATTTATATTATAGAGTCTGTGGAAAGGAATGAAAATATGAAAGTTAATGATGATCCATTTTTGGGATTCATAATGCCAATGATAAAATCAATATTCATATTACAATCAGTGATTGAGCCAGAATTGATGAGATCAATTTGGGTACCCTCTGCAATCGTTAGTCGAAGTAATTGTATTTTTACGATGTTCTTTCAAGCAGTATCTTCCCGCGTGATTGATAAGAGAAATCGTGGAAGGAATGTTGATCTACCACGCCGGCGGACGTTGAAAAATCTAGGATGACCGGAGGAAGAGAAATGAGGATACTTGCACCGCCGGCTCGGTAGAAGTTACGTTAACTTACCCGCGAATAATGTACGTGCCTGGACACTTTGTACCTAATTTTGACCGCTAACCGACTCTATTGGATTTTTCTACTTCGAACCTGCACCTTCTTCGCACTCATGCCCGCTGTACTACTTTCGAACTAATGATCCTGTTTACTATGCGCACAAAGTTTTATTAAAACAGGTTTTATTGTCGTTGTCGCTCGGCGAGATTTATTACAAAATCATAATTTGTGCCTTCCTGACAAAATGTGTTACGTTGCTGTCAGTCAATTTGTGCAACAAAATTTACGAGTATATAAGTTATTACATTTATGCTTTCATCATGTTAAAAGCTCAATTCTCCTGTGGCAATATATATTGCGATTATTCGAGAAAATTTATTACGTTGTTGCACACCAATTTGGAATAGCAAGATTTATAAAGATATAATTTATCCCATTGATCTTCCCATGCTATTGGAAGCTCAAGTTTGGAAACTAGTAAATATTAAATTGTCATGATTTGTCACGAATTCTGCATATTTACGTATAGTATGGACATATCAGTTTCGCAATATTTGGACAAATAATGAAAATATTCAGTTGGAAATGATTGTGAAAACATGGTAACAGAAACGTTTTTTGGGCCAGTGGATTTTACGATTTGCATAGAATGAATTAGTTTTTGTTTCCAGCATCTCACGAGTCGATGGTTTTCAATGCTGAAAACATAATCCTTTTAACCCAGTTTGTCAAAAAGAGTTTCGATAAAAAATTTCTGCATTTGAGTACACATTATTTAAAAAAAACAATAGCTTTTCTTGCGAGCCAGGAATATTGCAAACTTTTTTGTCAGTAAAAGGTTAATCTGCCGTCTATCTTTACGATCACAAACATTCGTTTGATAATGCACGTTATTGCGTCGTATCAATATTGATCTTCGTATTGATAATGTTAGTTAAGGAAAAAGTCTAGGTATTTGCCGAAGATAGAGTATATTGTGGTATAATACGGAAACACATGAGGATAAATATCGCAGAAGGAATTCATGCGTTTCGGTATAGCGACACCAACGTTCCTGAATATGCATGTTTCTACACCGATACCTGAATGACTCCGGCAAGCCACACGTATGTATTATGCGACTGGCAAGCATCGATTTCAAGGCAAACGAATGCAGCAGGGATTCAAAATTCAGCAAAAATTGTATAACGTACAGGTTTTTCCTCTTTGAATGATACATGTCATAGAAATCCGCTGGAGTGGCTCTGCTAGTTCTACAAAACGCTTCGAACTTACATGTCTGACCACCGTCGTCTGATTCTACTTGCACCGTTGACTGACTAAAATACGATTTTGCTTTCCTGCTCTTTCGAGCATTTAACCTTTCGGCAAGGCGAAATAGAAAATAAATATGAAGAACACACAATAATAAATACACTAAAAAATACATTAAATATTATGAATTGCATTTTTGGTTATTATAATAAAATTCTTCAAAAGGACTGTTTCAGTTACCGTAGTAAACGAATATAAATTGCGGAGATAAAGTATCACATGCGGGATATTTGAACAACCTGTGCCACGGGGGTATAATTAATATTAATTTCCGTGGCACAAGTGACAATGAAAAATCTTAGAATAATTATTTCCGATATGGAGCCTCTAATCTGCGCGTACCAGGTGTTGCGAAATTCCGTTATCAATCTGCACCACGCCTATAAATTACGTTCCCTTGGGAACACAAAAGACAACTATAAAAGTTGATCGCCGATAAGCATCATTAATAATTCATTTAAAAACCCGCGAACGCTAGTGCTCTCAACGAACCATGACCAAGTACAATCTGATCAAGAAGTGGAGCAAAAAAAGGTTTGTTTTATCAAGCACCGAATAAGATGGTGATTGACATGGTTCGTTTTTATCCGGACAGAACGTGGTCAATCGAATGCCAATTACGGACGGTGTTGAAGGTATTGGCGTGTTCCGACGAAATGCTAATTAGTGGGATCGAGTGCAGCTAAATGACGGAACAAATATGGCAGAGAATGCAAGTAAACGTCGCGATAGGCGCTGCACGTTTTCTCGCATAGCGGAGGCAAATGTTTGGCGTTAGATAATATCGGAATCGGTTCGAGCCCATTCCATAAATCATCAGATCGACTCTGTCCGATCAGTATCGCGGCGAGCGATTGTCCGAACACGTACGAATCATTCGTCCTTGATGAGAATAGGTATTCCTGGCTCCTTTCACGAGAGGTTCGCTCGAGAGCCCAGTCGAGCGTACGTCTTTAACAAGGAAAAAACGTCCAATCAGCATTTGATCACGCAATTTAAATGTCGCAATGCTTTAAAGCGTATCGTGACTATGGAGAGAAGATCGTCCGACCATTTTACATCGATCGGTTTGCGGATGCTTCGGAAATTTGCATTTTGCATCCTCGGGTACTCGTGGATCTTTATTTCTTTTTCAATGGGACATTAATTTTGAATCACCCTGTAGCTGTATTTCATTGATGGCCAGACGTATCTACAAATTTTAATGTCCTCGATAGTCCTGCATATTTCAATATCTGAATAATGTGTATTTGAAAATCAAAATTCGGAATAGACATTTAATATGAATCACCCTGTAGAGTTGGATCTACAGTCCCTATAAATTTTATTTCTAAGGGTTTTGATTATCAGAAGTTGAAAGATTAAAAATTCGAATGGAATACAATATTAAAGTTCGAAATAATAAATGTTTCTACAGGACGATTCGGATTAAACGAGACAGTTTGAGGTTTCGAGGTAATAAATTAAACATTCTTCCCCGTAATGGAAAATTAATGGCAATTTTGACCGTTCATTCACACCACAATGAATTAAACAAGCTCCTGATAAAACACCGGCGTCTTCCCTTACAAATTCTGCTCTGGTCGACGATCCCGTGAGGGTAAAGTCGCTGACGTTGTTAAATCGCAGCGGTCGAAAGAACCTAGCTAATTATTTTAGACTAACGATCGACCTCGAAACCGCTATTCCGCCGCGGGAAAAATGAGGCTCTAACACGTAATGACAGGTTCCTTCCTCCAAATCACGTTAGCTTCAAACGGGAGAAATTAACGTAACCTGATCCCGGAAAAGAAGAAATCCGTCGTTTATTGGAAACTTTGTCCGTGATTCGATTATGGTTGTCTGGCGGGAATACCGCGGGAGAACGCTATCGTCTTGTAATTTATCTGTTACCGTACAATTTGCTGATAATACTTTCCGGAAAAAGAAAAAGTGATCGAATTGAAAGTTTTGTACTAATTCTGCAGGAATACAAATGTAAATATTTCATTATTTATGTAATTCGAGGTTCTTAATATTCAGTTTGTTAGCTATTCAGTGAAGCCATTCTTGAAAATTATAGGCTTCAGCAGTTTGTTAATTACGAGACTCGTTTGTATCCCGTAATTAATGGAGATGAATCCATCATTTCATTATGTCAGCTACCATTGTGTTCGATTACAGGTTAATTATCAAGTGGGACATCGTACTTTCTATTTCGAGAATGATCTAAGCTAAATTAAAAAATTGTAACATTTAAACTGCTGCGACTTTTGCCATAATATTTTAATTTATAATATCTTGAAATTTGTGATACGATTTTCCATGCATTTTTGACTACAGTGTCGTGTAATTTATAGTGAAGTGCGTATAGAAATGCAGCGTAGAAATCACTGTCAGCAGTGGAATTTCACATTTCGAGCCCTGGCGTAGCGGAATAATTACGTTTTCAATGCTTTCGCGTCGACGAACCGTAATTAATTCAGATCGCCGTGCTATTCATCGAGCCGAGTCGCAGAACATTTTTTATCCATGGAGCCGCGTTTCGAAGGTCCGATCGATCCTGTGTAACATAATCGGACAATTTCCCCGTAAGTCACAGACCGGCCCCTTTATCGCGTCACTTATTACAACATGTTAATTACTTTCTCGGCAGGCTCGCGGAGTTAATTACTTTCATCCGGGCACTGTTTAACAGCAGTTGATTACCTGAAAAGCTCCATCTTCCGGCGATAATTGCTTGAATAATTTAGCTCGTCGGAAATCCAATAATTTATAACAAGAGGCCACTCGACTTTTGTCAACGGAATCGATCATGGAATCACAAACAATGTGCAATATCGAAAGGAATTTTCTAAGGCTTTTCCCGAGCGGCGAACTCGTCTGCTTGCAAGGAAACAACATTTCAATAATTTCCCTCCAAGAACCGAAACATTTTTTCATGCCACGATGACTTTTATTCGCGACGATAATTTCGATATTAATCGTGGAAAACTGAGAAATAATTGCACAATCCCACGATGATGTGTGCATTCGACTGTCACAACAGCACAAGCCAAACTAAAAGTGGAATAAAATTTTTCTGACTGCAGGATGGAATTTAGAAAAATTGATCAAATAATTGTAAGTCAACTGTAGTTATAGTATACATGACAAAAGGCATAGTTCAAATTTCAGCACGAATTATTTCCTTTCGTCCCACCTCTTTAGTATCACTCTGTATACAAACATAACTTAAGCCACTTATAGTCAGCTTATAAATTGCGCAGCTTGTTTTGATGCTAATTTTAATCGGATACCAGGATTATAAAAATGCGTCTAAGAACCGTGTGTCTGATCACTGATGTCCGATTTCACTTCCATTGTAGTATTAACTAGCAACAATTTAAATAACAGGCTTACAGGCTTACTAGATATTCTGCATTAAATCATAGTTCATTGTTATCTCGATGCGGCGAGAGTTAAATAGTTTCTAGCAATAATTAATATTAGTTATAATTATCGTAGTTGGTTTAATGTTTCGATTTCCGATCGTAGCAGGAGAGTTCCGCAGATCTATTCATGAATACAATTAATAATCTTTCAAAATCGTGAATTGAATGTCTGCTCTCTGCCCATCTGTTCTACTGATCCTTTGAAACATTCAACAACTTTCACGGTTTCCACGGCTCTGATAATTACGAGGGGTCTGTTCCTAGGAAACCTGTTCAACTGAATCTCCGAAATCAATCAGATTGACGTTAACCAAATGTCTTTTCACTGTTTCCCTATTCTACTGAATCTTTTATGTATTTTTAACATAGCTTTCGATAACTTTGACAGTTTTTACGACCATTGTCTCGACGACTCATTGCCCACCCTTTCTACCGGGTTTTTAATGTATCTTAAAGACTTTATCAGCTTACGGAACTTTTACGACCACCGACTAAATGCCAGTATATTGCTCATCTATTCTACTGTTCAAAAAAGATATGCGACGATAAAAGAAATCCTTCATTCAGCCACTAAAAATCAGCAATAGTCCTTCTGACAGTTTCTCTAATAGATCACCCACAATTCCGCAATTCCCAAATATTTTCGAATGAAAGAATTGTTAGGCACTTTCCAGAATAAGCTCTTTAAAATACGAAAAAATTTGTGTCGTGAACTCTCGCGGTGCGAAAGAGAAAAATGGCTAGAAATCACTTTTCATGGGCTTCGGGATCAAGCACAACCCGTTAAGATGAAAAGATAGTAATCAAAGTTTTTGGCCGTCTGCAGATTATCGTCGGCTGAAAGGGAATCCTGATGGCCGTATCAAAGGATCCATCCAATCTCGATCTCACCTCCGCGATGAGAGTAATCCCTGGACGCAGAGTGGTTTTCACACCTGCACACGACGTTTCACCATCTTTCTCGGCGTGCACGATCCCGGCCGGTCGTTTCTACGAGCGCAACGGATAAAATAGCACTGATCGAACACGAAATCACGCGGTCAAACCACCGTATCACCGGAGCCCCACCAGCATCTTTTTCGTCCGTACGTTCCCGCTCGTAACCATGTATCGGCCGCAGCTATTTGAGTAGGGTTTTCGATGCTTATCGAATCCAGAACAACCATCTCTATTCCCGGCACACGCCCGATTGTTGCCGTCCTTCTATCGTTCTCCTGATTCGCAATTTCTTAGCGTTTTGATCCGGAACACGTAGCTATGATGCGGTCGACGACGATCATCGAGGATTTTGCACGCCTTTGACGCAAGAGATTGGTTTCTTTGTGTTTCGCAGCTAGCTAGCTGCTTGCAGTCAATGCTCAGTTACAGACATTGCTGTCTGAATGATAGAACATGCGAAATTGTGTTCATACATCGTTTTTATATTAGAAATAATTTGTTTATGACAGATTTAACCCTCCCGAGGTAAGGTCTAATAACACATAAATAGTAAGGTGGGGTCTCTTAGACCCCGACAAATAAATTTCGTAAAGAGTAAATATAAAGAGTAACGCAGGATAAAAAGTAAACGAACAGATTTAATTTTATTCATATAAAAATTCTTTCCAAAAATCTGAAGCTGGGTCTCTGAGACACCACATTACCTCACGAAGGTTAAAAAAGGAAGTTAATATTTGTGATTTAAATGTTGCCTTGGAATGTACACGGATTCTAACAATATTACCAAATAAGTACAATGAAATTCTAAGTAGAAACAGATGTTGGAAGACGGACAGTAACTCTTGAATATTTGATGTCAGGATCGTCTGGCCACTGCTTTCCTTTTCTACTAGGATTCAAACAGAATTTGGTAGAAAGGGAATTCATTTTCCGACACATTTGAATATATTCAAAACAAATATACAGCATCTTCTTGGAAATAAATAATTCATGAATATACTGTCTAAACATCATATTTTATTTTTACACATTAAATACACGTAAAATAAATTTTACACACAAATATTGTATAGAATATCCACGCCAAAACAAATAAAACAACTTTGTACGAGCATGTAATTACAAAATAAATACTGTACGATTACAATTAGATGCTGGGAAAAAACCGGACAGTATATTTATGTTTTAAGGAAACTATCATTTTCACAATTATTCTCGAGATAATACGAGAACTGAATGCTAACATGGGCACTTAATGTCTCAATTTGTGACGAACGTTAATTGCAAACCTGTTTCAAGGAAATGATACTTTGTACAATTTTCTTCCATGAAAGTCTATGTTACACATTGAAGGAGTGAAAGAATGTTGATCATAGTTAATGAGATAGTTACAAGAGGTATTAATTGGAACGACAGCGGAACAAAATTACAGTAATAAGGCAGTTTGCTCTGTCTCTTTTTCCGTTCACATACGTAGCCATAGGTGCAGGCTTTCATGCAATCGCAGCTATGACGTAAACAACTCGTTAAAGAGATTTTCATCAACAGTTCCCCAGCTCATTAATTATTACACACAATTGCGCGTTACTCTACCATGGCAATTATTCGGAACGTCGAAAGGATATTTTTGAAATCGATCACAGAGTTAAACTTGACCCGAATATGGTAGATAATTATCACAATTCACCGTCCTATGTTTAATTACAGTTACGCAGCCCCGATTTCATCTAGCAATATTCGAACCATAAATTAATAATAGCTGAATGTAACGAGTCCCCAGAGATGTCAGATAGGAATCGACAATAGATCAAATTTCGATAGATTTCAGTGAACTGCAACTGTAATTTCTATTTGTGGCGGTAGACCAAACATCGCTGACCCACATTCATTATTCGATATTCAATATAGAAATCTTTGGGAATCAAAATTCATACGAAATTTTCGGCTATTGTTATCCATGCTACCGTGTGAATGGCGAGCGGTCTTCCGTGTACCAATTAATGAAGATTACATGTTATTGATTCACAAAAGCTCGAACAGAAAAGCTGTACACCGGTTACAGGACTGGTTTAACCACGCTCATTAATTCTGCGAATTAAGTGCGATCATTTTTCCTCTTGCTATTAGCAAACCTCGTCCAAGAAACGTTCGGAATGAATTGCAAATAATTTATTCGTTAATGAACTTCACTTTCCTGGCTCGAAAGCTAAAAGAAAGCTCGGCAGCCTAATAACCTGTATATTACTGGAAAATTAGTACAAAATAAATTTTTACATCGATATTGACACTCAATCTAGGATTATTAAGAAATAAATTGTAATGAAAAATCTAATCGCAGATCTAAGAACCGAGGTGTATATTGTGAATAGTAAATGAATTAATTCAACTTCTAAATGAAATTATTTCTAGGAAATGCAAGAATTACGACGCAAGAACTTCGTAATTCTTTTATTGTATCATTATAACCTCATTCAGTGACCATTCCTTTTGAACTGTATATCATTGGAAAGCTCTGAATTTTGCGATTAATTTGATATAAAATATTCGTGCTTAAAAAATATATATAAATGACTTTGTTTGAGAAAATCTAATAATTACAGGTTGCTAGTCGTTAATGGCATTGAAATTGTCGAAGAGATCGGCGGATAGAATTTTTCCGCGAAAATAAAGGAAACTAACGCGCGCATGAATGTAACATGAGTAACCGGAAGAAAACTGCTGGAAACAAAACAACCTCACAGTTAGCGAACTTCAATTTCCTACATGCCGGGATCGCAGCGAAGTAACTCCTGTCATAACGACCGCCGGTCGTAAAGTTAAGATGCATCCACGCAAGACACGTGAATTTCGCCTGCGTTAACGAAACAAGTGGAATTTTGAAACTACCGCATGTTCACTCTAAAACGTTTTCCCTCAACATAGTTCCTTGTCACAATTTTATAAAATAACAGCATTATTTTTCTCTTATTAATACAGCATCGTGTCTCATTTATTGTTGCAATTTTAGAATGTTAAAACGCGACAGTCGTCTGGAGAAATACGCATGCGTCAATTAATTCTCGCGAGAGGTTCGAAGGCCATACGCGTTCGCGAGTCCCATTTATTTGACGAGAACACAGGGCAAGGCTTTCGGCAGAAAAAACAAATGTGCCGGTCGGTAAATTTCAATTAGCGCGTCACGGAGCCGTGCTTTATTAATTATTTGCCGTGTCCGCATAGGGAAGCACACATTAACCTTTATCACGAGCCGCCACCATTACGGTGGTATTAAAGCATTGTAAATAATCCAGATAGCCTTCAGGCTTCGTGCCTGATAATGTCCATGTACGAATTCAACTTCTCCTCTGTCTTTCGATACCCAATGTTCAAGTGCGAACGAGGAAAGTAATTCAAGTGATATTCATTAGAACCGTAAATTTTTTAGTAGTGCATATGGTTAATTATTTAAGAATTTTTATGGCTGTGCTATTATAAGTATCTTTGTGTTGCATATTGCGAAAATGAGTCTAATTTTGTGCAACTTTCTAATTTTGTGTAATTCTAATAATGATATTTTAATTTTTGGTATAAATTCAATATAAATTAAATGTGTTCCAGAACGCATATACTTTTACATGATAAAATGCAGCTCATCGATTCGGAGGATGAATTTCGAAACGAGAAAGCTCCGGTACATGAATGCTTGCTCCATCTGTGTAAACCGTTCGAAAGTTCTGCTGTCATTCCATCCGCTTCCCACCTGTCACCTGTTCTTCTTGAACGTAGTGTGAGACCTTACGTTGTGTTCCTATCAAGATCTGCGATCTTTAATAGTGTTCGTGACTTTGCAGAAAACAACGAAATTTTTATAATCACGTTACAGAACAAGAATTTAATTATCAGAACGAATTTCAATACTTTTGTCCAGAAGGGAAATATAATTTTACTGAACACGCTAATGACAAGAACATGTGTTCGGAAAATTATAATAAAGTGGTTTCCCTGTGATTTTGTTAGAATAGAAATTTTAGTCAGCAAGGTAGTAGTTTCTTCACTGTTCGTTCTCGTGAAATACAGCGATAATACTGCTCCAACGCTTTACTTTTAGTTGAAACATTTCCTAAAGAACAGGCGCCTTCAGTAACTTCTACCTGCTTATTAATTAATTAAAACTGTAACTTTGTGAGCTCGAGTTTACGCGCTACACAAAGGTTCCCACGAGCCCGGAATTAAAATGAAAATCTAATGAAACCGTACGATTTTTCTTCATTTTCGATGAGACGTTGAACATCGCCTCACAATCTCCTGCACCACCATATATTCCACAATTATCATTCGGTATCCAAACTAACCTCTGCGATTGTCTGGACACTCGCAATATTATAGTACGTGTGCTAACAATTTCGAAAATTGCAGATTTGTATAAAAATACACAAAAATACACTCGCTGGTAAGCTACAGCAAGTTTAACACTAGATCTACCACGCCAGTTAAAACGACTGGTTTTACAATTTCATTCTGAAATTCCTACTTCGTGTCACATTTTTTTTTCGCAATGATGTGATGACTTTTACAGCGGTAACTAAAGGTGTAATATAATGAATTTTACTTTTGTTTCAATTATACAGAATCAAAATAATTTTGCACCATGGCTACTTATACCAATACCAGCCATTTTGACTGGTACAGTAAATCCTCTATAGTCGCAAAAGCCTCGGGGAGGTTCGTTTGCAAAGTTCGTTGGCGGACACTATTTTTTTAAGCTTCAAAGACCGAACCGAACGTAGAAAAGGACATCTACGTAAAGAGAGACCGCGCGGAGCCGAAGCGTCAATTAAACCACGTAAATACAGTTGAAATTATATTGTGTTTGGTATTATTTTAATCAGTAAGATGCCACAAATATATTAGTGAAAGTTTCATAAAAAAATAAGTAATAATAGAAAAATTTTTATATTGGTATTACATTGTGAGGACGCGCGGGCCTTTCTATGTTCTTGTTAGGAAATTTTATCGCACCCTACATCTTATCTGGCGCCAAAACATAAACGTAAACATAGCCGTGATGTAACGTAACATAGACTTCGATGCCGTTTCACGCAGTCATTCTGTATACTGTATACAGAATGTTTGACTGAGAATTGAAATAAAATTTCGAATTACTACGTATGTTATTTGTTAACTGTACTATTTATCATACCATAATAATATTAAAATTACTATGTATGAAATTATATATAATTGAGTATTCACTAAAAAAATATATACTATCTAAGCATTTTTTCTAAAGACAAGTAATTTTGACTGGTTTCGGTAAAACTAGGTATATTTTAATTGCCGGTAAATCTAGTGTTAATGAACATTAAATGTCAGACCAATTTGAATTTCTCAAGATTTATCAAATGACTGAAAAGTTTGATTTGACAGACAGAGCTGTAGTGTCTTTTAAACATCAAAAATTATTGTTTCAGATGTCTGCGAATTTTTGAAGGATTACCGACTGACCATGACAAAATTGATTTCACGAACGGAGCGGCAAGGACTCGCTTAAGCTCGCGTTCCGGCAGCATAGTCAACGCGTTAACAGGACGCCGCGAAACATGATCAGCAGCCTCGCCAACAATGCCCACGCATTGAGTGATACTCTGTGCATTTAGCTCGGGCCGGGAGTAACATGATCGGCCCGGTCCGGCCGGGTAACACGAATCATCGAGGAGGATATTCTACGAATTGAAATCTCGTCGGCAGCATGTAAAGGGCTCGGCAGCAGCTGGCGAGGACACAAATGCAACATTAACAGGGATTGAATGGGATCCGATATTTACGGGACCGTTCATTAATCAAATCCGTCGAAAGGAAACGCTGTGTTCAGTTTCGTTCGCGCGTTCAATCTTTCACGGCGGCATTCTTAACCGGCCCGGCGGTTTCCCGGTAATTATTTAACAGCGGGATACTTATTCGAGACAGTGGGGATTACGCAAATCCTTCGAACAGATCTGCACCAACTAAATCTCTTTTTTTACAACCGGCCACAAACAAACGTCGGACTCCACTCGAATATATCCCGGCTTCGGAGAATTATTTCGCGACGCTAATGGGGAATAAGTGTTACGCTCACGGTAACGTTAATTGGCGATTCTGGGCTATCGAAGGATCAGTGGAATAGTTTTTTCCCGAACAGCGATCATTCCGGATTTTTGGGATTTCTACAAAATTTTCTGCCCTTTCTTATTCACGAAATTAAGTGGACAGGTAATATGTAACAAAATTTCTTTTCGGAGAAAACAGTGGAGATCACGATTTTTAATATTTTCACCTGTGCATCCTTATTCAATTCCACGTGTTTAGGCGAGTTTTATGAGCCAGCGGAGGCTGGTTGTCTTTGTCTGGGAACAAATAAAGGGCAAATATATATCGTTCACCATCTGGCCAGGGTGTTATTGGTTCCGGTACTTGTCGGACGTCCAACATATTTTTGCGTCAGCACGAATAAATGGAAATTCGGAAGAATTAATACGTAACAGGTTCCTCTGGAATTCGTCACGAATGACCGGGGAAAATTCAATATCGTCCCAAGGTTGCGCGCGTGCTTTGAATCGCGTAGAGCACGCTAGGTTTGTCGAAACATATGTGTGTATGTTGCAAAAAAATGTATACCTATCGTTGCAACAATAGTTTTGAATTTTAATTGAATTATTTCACAGTTTTCGCCAGTTTATTGAGGAATGATCTCCATCTGTCATACAAAAAAAGATTCTGTCAGGTAAAAATGTTGTAGATATTTATTTTTCCTCTGAGTCATTTTTTTGGTTACAGATTGTAGAATTGAATCTGACATTTTCATCCACATTTTCTTCTTAATGAATCCGGTTTGATGGTCGAGGTCTGCGCAAACAGATGGGAAACAGCATCATGGGATGTGTGTACTGCTGGTGGTTCCCTTGACGGAACTCGTGTACAAACGTGAAGCACGTAAATTAAAGTTAAACATGCAGACTGATCCACCGGGGAAGACATACGCGAGTTTAATAAATTTTTTAATTTCAATTTTTTGATCAAATTTATTTTCGCGACATGCAAGCTATGTGTAGGATTTTTACAACGCGTAGAGCGACGTGAAAAATTCTTATCAAACGCGGCACAGGTGCCACAGGTGCAAAACTCGTTTAGAATTTAGAAGCTTCTGGCACGCTCAGAAATTTGACGGATTTCAATTTTTACTCGGCTCTTGTTTCTCCAATGATATTTTTGGTTGGGTATTTTATCAGCAAAAACATTTTTCACCAATGCTAGTTGTCTATGCGTAAAAGTGCAGGAAAATTATGAAAAAAATCGTGTCTTGGCAAATTTTATTCGCAAAGAACTAGCATCGAGGAGAATACATTTTCGCGAGAAGTGTTTTCAACGACACTCGTTCGATGACTAAACCAGCGATTAATCTGCAGTTTCGCCAATGGAAACCCATGGCGAACCCATCACGGAATTTTTGCGAGGTTACAGTGTAACGGATGTGGAGAGCCCGTAAATCCTATTAGTTATTGGCGTTATCGGGATATTATATATTCGCATGTGTTTTGCTTTTCGCGAGTATAAATTTAGCAATCTCTCGGTCGGCCAGGCTACAGGACGACACGCTTAGAGAATTTATGATTAATATATCCGAAATACGAGGACACGACGATATTAAATTTTACTTGGCCCGTGAATTATCAGCTGGCAAAAATAAATTGGAGCATTGGAATTTAAAATACGATTTCGCGCGGACACTGATTTCATTCGCGGTGCAATTAACACTCTGACCGCGGCGTACATAATGGATGACACAATTCTAGATTAAGAACGCCCGTGCACCGTAATATGAATGTTACAACCGAAATTAAGTCGCCGGAGTTCCAACAAACAACAATTACATTTTAAAAACAGATGCGATTCCTCCGACATTAAATTAAAAATAAAAATTCATTCTTCCATTTATAAAATAATCAACATTAATTTTCACAAGCTTCATTATTTACTATTTGCAATGTTGTACATCAGTGTGAATATTTGCAAATCCCGTAGAAAACGTTTGCGAAAAAGATCACTATTTTTTGGTACGCATGATACATTATTCGTTCCATTAAGTTTACAATGAGCGTCTATCTCGCATTCTAAGTACGTTGAATAATAAAAATTAGATCTGCATCAAGTAACCCTCTCTTTAAATAATTGCAGTCCGATAAGACTTCTCCATGCGCCGAATTTCGCGCAGAATTAAAATTCCCCTCGCGATGTTTATCTTCGTTAGCCGCCGGTCGGATTGGCGACAAAAATTTGTTGGAGTGATTGTGTTTTTCTGTCGTGGCTTCATGAAATTCAAATGGCCTCGTTAAAAGAATCGCGAAGTAAACGTCACGAAATTCGCCGCGGTCTTTTCCGAATCGGAAGTTAGGGAAATAATGGGATCCTCGAAGGACGTCGTTCGCAGGACGCGACCGATACTTCACCTCCTCGCTTCTATTTCCCTGAACAGTTATTGACCCTTTACTGATCATTATTCCGCATGTTTGCCGTGAAACCGACAGAATCGATGAATATTTTCCACATAACCCTCAACCGCTTCCCTACGCGGTTCTTGAAGTTATACAAATTTCATTTCGCTGTATCCAGCGAGAATGTTTGCCTTTCTGATATGATTACCACGGGCATATCAAGATCACGATAATTTATTATTCAATTTTCCATTCTTGTTTGCGAAGGCGAATTAATTCAACTGCCGTCTCGGATTCTGAACGTTCCTACATTTTGCGATTCCAGACTAGGTGTTACATGGCGTGTGGTTTACTAAAATTTATAATGTTACACATCACAGTACCCACGCTCTCTGAATTGTTATTGTAATGAACAGCATGAAAATGTGTTGGCAATTTTCCAGGACTAACAGTTTTGATTAAGAAAAGTTAACACAAGCTTCATTTGTATTCATCCATTAAATCCACCAATATCTGCGCAACAAACTAAAATTCCCATATGTTGAGCAAGCTCTAGTAAATATCCACAACATACTACATAATTTAGTCACATTAAATAATCTTCAATACTTCATTATTTCGGCACATTAAATAATTGTGAATATTCAATCGCCGCATGAAATCATTCTGAATACTAAATAATTTCGTTGGATTAACATATTGATCACCCGCGGTGGTTTAATAAATTTCAGGAGTATAATTTCGTCAACGTGTTAATAAGCTTCCGGTAGCCTAAGCGATAAATAATCTGAGCAACCACAGGAACTTCTTAAAATGTTAACGCGTCGCATCGTGCCAGAAAATGTAGGATACTGCGGCCACACGTGACCCAGGAGATGGTGAAACATTTAAGACCGCGTGAAATAACTGGCATTGGGGTGGGATTAGAATTTTAAATGAAAAGTCATGATCAAGGGAAGAAGCAGAAAAGTTTTCGTAAAGTTTTAGAAATTTCAGAGGATGAGCATTGTGCGCGGATAACAATCGAAGAGTGTGTGCTAGAAGTTATGTAAATTTATGGATGTCTCAAGATGGATGGTCAAATCTTTCAGTAGATTATATCCCACATGGTAAAATGTACACAAAAGGTACAGAACAGAAAAGGAATAAGTGAGTTTCAATTAAATCAATTTCTGCTCCATTTCTTGTTCACTGCTTCACCACGGCTCGACGCCAACGCTACCTTCAGTGGAACCTGCCGCGCCGGACTCTCCCCTCGTTTTTCATTAATAACTCCTTAACAATGCTGAAGCGGACATTTTTGCAAATGAAAATGTCACTTCAAGTGACCTCAGGAACCGCCCCTATTTTGGACGACATTTTTGGGACAGCCTATATACATTTTTTATAAGAAATATCTAGCAACAGGTGGCAGAAAATTTGAAAGATAGCGTCCACCGCGATACGAGAATCCGAAGCGAAGGCGGTTCGTTTTAATTTCGTAGCGAAGTTATTGGAGCGGCGCGGCGTATCTCGGTTCTCGCCTCTAGAAAATACAGCCGACTGTTCTTCGCGGAACACCCTATACATAAAATGAAAAGTAACGACCCCCGAGCACGCGTTTTCCCTTTTCCATTGTTCGGCCGTCTGATAAATTCGACCGAATGGAGTCACGACAGATAAACGTTTTTTTCTGCAGCGCACGATTAATCTGTGTGTATGGGGAAAGACTGTTACTAATAAGCGGAAACACGTTTTAAACCACGGGGGCCGTGGGCCGGATACTATTTATGGTTGCTTGAAATGCAAACGACTGAAGGATCTCGTGCCGCGGTCGGAAGAAGAACGGCGGTTGTTTTTTCATAGTAATCTCGCGGCAAGAAAGTTGCGGACAACGTCGTTCGTATGGCACGCAATTTCAAGCGGAAGTAATTCGTTCTTTCCGCCCGTAGCGTCCTATCTCGAGTGGTGCTCGTGATTTTCTTATTTCTTGCTGATACCCTCGAAACGAATGACAGAATATCTGCGAGCTTCCTCCCTCGGAGTACTGTATTTAATGTTACCGGCTAAAATAAAGCGACAGCTGAAGGTAAAAAGTTACAGCACACTGAATTAATCAGATTGAGATCGAGGTTACCGTAAAAAATAAATGCCGAGTTCATGAAGACAGCCTGGCCTTCTCCATCGGACTGCAATTTTTTTTATTACAGAAATTATGCAAATGGAAAATATAAAACTACTTTTATTTTCCCTCGGAAAATAAAGATCGAGATAAAGCTTATGGACTTTGTTGCGATCCTTTGAATATTATAGCTGAGGAGATAACAGGTCCAGTTGATGTACTCCATGGAATATTTGTTTGTTCAATAACTTTTATTTCTCAATCACTTTAATATAAGTGTATAAACTGTTCGATGTAGTAATTAGTGATTAAAGTGTATTTATGGTAGAAGGTAAGAGAGGTTCATTTTCTTGCAGCAAATTGGACGAAGTTTCTAAATTCTTCTTTTAAAAATTGTTCAAAGTAGGTTAAGAATTCTTGGTGAATTTTTTAAATGAATCTATAATCAACTTCGCTTAGTTTCATCTAGATCTAAAGAATGAATAAAAATTTTTTTATTTTGACACGATTGGATTTCCGATCTTAGAATAGAAATGTTATAAAGCGATTTGATCAGTCTACGTATAAATACTCAATTTTTAGAGTTGTTGCTAACGAACGACTGCCGATGAAAAAGTATATGTCAAATATTTGTGCGGGAACTGTCTCCCATGTAAATTTCACTGAAATTGTCGTGTCCTGGTTGGATGTGTTCACTTGTCAGTGCAAATTGGGGCGAACTGGACAAAACGATGCACTTAGGACCTGACAACTTGCTCTAGCCAATGTCGACACATAAAACGTAACAGCTTTCTAAACATATAACAGAAAATTCCATAAAATTCGTGCTGCTTAAAAAATATTGCCATCATTTATACTGTACCACATAATATAACTCTTAAATGTCTTGAAACTTTAAAAAATAAATACGATCTCCGATCGAATTTCATTCAATTCATATGCAACGAGGCTAATTCGATTTTTCTTTTTCCCAGTAAATCACAATACATCATAATCGTGTATGCAAAGCGCTGGCACCGAGCTTTTCCAAAATTAGAGCGGAACCCTTTTATTTGCATTTTAGAGTGATCCCTGAGGGAGCAATACTACAAATTGCGTATGCGTGCCATACATCATGCACGTGTCTTATCCGCAAAATTCGTTGAACTATCACTAAAATTTCGGTCGGCCCATTTCGTAGAGGATTTTGCTGCGAGCTACCGAAGAATTCGAACAATATCTAGCGCCCGCGCGGATAAATCAATTTCTAATAAAATTTCTTCAGGGGTGGGGGAGGGGAGTCGCGCGTGATTGTTTTTATCGGGCAGGATCACGAATTCGCTGGCAGTCAGCCATTAATTCAGACTGTTCCTGTGGTTCGTGCAATTTTTCCTTGGTACACCCCTTCCCCTCTACCACCCCTCAAGATATCTGAAACACCCTTACCCTGTTTCCGATAGCAGTTTAAGCATAATTTTCTGCATAATTAAATGGCGAATCGATCAGCACGCGGCGCGGTCGCGTATCGTTTTCGTTTTGGTATCACTGTGGAATTTAAGCGAGCCCCTTAATTCCAAGGTCGACTGGCGAATTCCGGTCGACTTGTATCAACCCAGCATTTTCAATTCAAATTTGCCTCCCTCGGAATTTTTTTCGATGTCAGTGGAACGAACGAGTCCATTTTTCAACGCGTTGCTCCCTTTCCCCCTATAATTATTCTTTTAATCAGAATATATCAGCTTCGCCTTCGTTTACAGAGAAACTCGGAAACAATTCTTCCTCTTCATCAGAAATTTTTCAGTTAGTAAAATAAAATCTTATTCTATTCTTTGGAATAAAATTCATTAAAATACAGATTTTGTATAAATAAACTGTACACACTTATAAAAATTTCTTATTGTAATAAACATTATTATGGAAACAGAAATATCTCGAAGAATATGCCTCTTCGTTAGAAATAATGACATTAAAAGCGATGTTGAAGTTTTTACATAAACACGTTACAGTTTCCATTTCATTGTGGGTAATTTCAGCTTCCTGTTACAGTCAGCACCTTCATCGTATGGAAATATATTCCAAAAAGATCCGGCACAGAACACCCCCGTCGCTTTTACTGTAATATTCAGGTCTACGTCTCGCAGAAATTCGTCTGACTACCAACTGGACTATTCCACTTGATGCTGTGGCATTACTCTATTTCTGTACCACCAGATTTTCAAAAGTTCCTTTTCAGATTTAGCACAGTGTTTCAGTGTTCCACGAATACGAATTTTCTCTTGGATTATATCCTCAACGTGTTCTTTGATTTCCGTATTCAAATTGTTGCTCAGTTTGATTTGTCCTTTGCTCGGCATTTCCCATGGGTAACTTCCGTGTCCGAGCTTTCGTGGGAGTGAAACGTATCAGCTCTTGCTTTGAGGGGACGAAATAAATTCCCCTGTCGATCCCGTCAAATTTCGAATAACTACTCATTACGGAGTCCCACCCTTTATACGTCCCGATATTATGACGTAGCTTCGTGATCATTTCCTGGCAATCGACAGACGTTTCAGATACCTTTCCGTGAATTCGGAGCTTTGTGAAACTACTGTCGATATCGTCGACGACGTTTCTAACTAATTTCTCTCTTTTTACTGCCAGTCTTGTTGTCTTCGGACACGAAGGACTTCCTATTAAATTTGTTATTTATTATTATGACTGATGGTAGAACACTGGCTTGCACATGTTTTCAGAAACAAAGCACGGTTCATTTACTCGGATCATATGCAAATACAAGGCAGCACACAATTGGCCATTATCAGAAATTAATCGGTTTAGTATGAGTATTAATTTGACCCAGGATAGAAGCTTCAACAAAGTCAAACAAAGGATTGCAGCATGTTCGCAGCATATTGTGTCAGTAAATCGATGAAATTATAATTTTAACTTTGTTATCCTGCAAACTGGCCGACGGGACATAGCGAGGCTAACAGGGAAACACAGAGGCGAGATATGAAATTTTCATGCATTTTAAATAATTCCCATGCTGTCGAATGCTGTCGATTTTACATTCAAATCTTCGAGTCGTATACGAACCGTGAAAAAACATTTTGAGATTATCAGGACTAGGATCAGGCTTTTTATAGTTCACACGCTCGTTATCACATGCCCTGGGAAAAGACCATTTCTGTTTATGATACTCCAGCAACGAATGAGGGAGATAAGTTCGACGTAATTTTGTTCTAGTTTCTTAGTATAACATGTTCATTCGGATGTACATTGGATGCATAAAATTTTTAAACTATAATCTCTTATAATTTAAACAATCGTACAGCATTGAACTTAACTCATTTTAAAGCTCGAACAAAAAGAACTTTTTCAATGTTTTTACTTTTTGGTAAACCATGAAGAATATATTGAAAATATCCCTTAAAAAATTAGAAAACTTATTACCAAATCCTTGAATATAAACGATCGATCCATTGATGACTATTGAACGATTTTGACCAAGATTATGAAAAATTCAGTTGGTAATATCAAATGTTTTAACCTAAAATTTGATGAACGACGTGTTAGGGTGATATAGAAGATAAAAATGCTTAATGCTAGATTTCACAGGCGAATATTACGCTTTGCCGCAGCGGTGTCGCCGAACATTGTTCCCTCAGCCGTAAAACTGAGTCAAGGTCGAACAATGTTCCCGAAATCCCACCACTTAATTCGCGGGGTCCGATAATTAATAGCCATTGATCCCTGATTTCCCTCGGAATGATGACGCTTCCTGCAGATACATCAAAAGCCAGGATTCGGTGGCGGGACCCGGGACAAGCCTAACAGAGGTCCCCGTGTGACTCGCATACCAGAACGCGGTGCCGGTGCATTTCATTTTCCGGCCACGTATTTTAAAAACGTGCGAACTCGTGCCGGTTCTCGTTTGAAAGTTAATGGACGCTCGTAACAACCGGAACCTGGATCCGTTAATAAATACAAGGCGTTTGCCACCGACAAGCCGGGATCATGAGCTCGTGACGCGAACCTAATTCTCTTCTTGCCACTCATCGAACACCATCGTAAGAAATAGCGCTCGCGAAAATCTCTCGAGGATGAATCTACTGGGATTTTGCCAAACGAGCAGGGTGTACTCCGAGCTGTCTCTGGCTCGATTTCCTTCGAAATAGGGTAAGACAATAAATTTTTCCCTCTTACTTCTAGTATTTATGGAGTCCGGAGTTATGCGAGTGGATGGAGGTTGCTGAGTTCACTGTCTTCCTGCTGGTGTAATTTAATTGTCAGAATACTTGGATTTAGATTGCGGATTTTATGCGTTTGTAGTGGGCGTTAACAGATCACATGCTAGACAGTACTCTACTCATTAAATTGATCTACAGCCTGGTTATATTTTCTGTAGATCTTCTGTTGCCTTATCAGCAAGTAGAATATTCCGTTGTGGTCAGACACACAAGAAAAACTCTTGTCCGATCTGCGAGTAGAAAATGCGATAATTGTCAGACACATATATAAGCCTTTGTGCAATTCTAATTTTCATTGCTATAATAATATATAATTTTCATTCATTCATATTCATTGCTACACATTTTAAATACAAGCACGTGATTTAGAGTAATATTATAGATAATTTTTTTCCTCGGAAGAGTTACATAGGTAACAATAAAACCGGTTGATTTATGAAATCACCGGGATACTACGGTGAACTATAAACTAGCTTCACCGAATTGCCCAATTGTTTCGAAAATGTTGCAACGTTTCCGACAAGTTTTCGTTCTGAAAAATGGTCGAGACCGTTCTACCGTAGCCGGGAGCGAAAATGTGGTGCGAAACATTTGTAAGCAGAGGAACGGAACCTGGTAACTCGTGGGATATTTAAGAAAGGTGAAAGGTGTGTGCGCGGGTGGGAGAAAGAATGAGTTACTTGAACGACCTGCTAAGCGAGAACGTGTTAATCTTAAACCGACTACCTTCGTCGAAGCACGGATCCCTGGAAAAAGGTCGGGGATACAGTAATAAAAATCCTTCAAGCTTAAACGATCGTTAATTCCCCAACAAGGGTAGAATAACGAGGCCATTAGCACCGGAATCGTTTGCTTTTTATTTGAACTTCGTCCACTATATTTCATTTTTATCATGATTAATCTCCACTCTCCGCGCTTAAGTCTCTGAATGACTTTAAATCTTTTTGCAACAATTAATCCTTCCCCATTTGCATCTCGATCGCGAACGCATTCCATTCTTCTCGAACAATTATTCCGCCTGTTTTGTACTCGATTCGTTTGAAACGTTGCAATTTTTCCCCTGTGCAAGCTGTACATTAAATAATGATAATTAAAGATATTCGAAATTTTTTGGTAAAGCACGAGTCAACATTTTCTAAGGGAATTGTAGAAGGAATTCTACAGGTGAGACATTTTAATGTAGAAACGTAGTTTGTCGTCGAATAAATGTGCTTCGTTTAATTTACACACAGAGGTAATAAATAACATTGAGTTGAAACGATTCTCGCGAACACTTGGG
Organism: Lasioglossum marginatum; assembly: GCA_028455795.1. Lineage (NCBI taxonomy): Eukaryota > Metazoa > Arthropoda > Insecta > Hymenoptera > Halictidae > Lasioglossum > Lasioglossum marginatum. The sequence continues at coordinate 5,600,225 of CM052250.1, forward strand.
AATAAAGTAATTTCGTTACGAGATACCGTGGAATTTCCGTGCTTCATTCTCTACCAGACACTTGACACATTTCCTACATGAGCACCGTCCTTACTTAATAAATAATGCAGCGTCCCTCCTGCATAATTTATGAGACAATCGATATCAATTAGACAGGCCCGATTCATTCATATAGCACCGGATGCAACGATAATTCATTTCTTGCAGCGACTGACGTGCAGTAATGGAATAATGTCTCGAAGCATTAGACGATCGATATTTTTTCTAAGAAATCCTATTTAATAAAATATTGAATTCTGAACGATTTTAATGTTATATTGCATATTAAATTAACAACTTCCTTTTAATATCGTATTTAAACTCAAGTGCAATTCATTTAAATTTAATCTTAACAGTTATTCAACCATACGAGCTTTTAAATTAATATAAATCATCCGAAAAACTGTCAAACATTTGGCACAATCCCTTCGATATTAAAATTTATATTTCAACTGCTCTTCGTTCGAGCTGAACACAATAATTTTAAAACGAAAATACGAGGTAATGGAAACAATTCGTTTTGGAAATGTTTAAGAGAGGAAATAATCTGTTACGAAATATTGATGCAAAATTATTTGTATTAGTATAAAATTGTTAAATCTCTCAATAAATTTCGAAGCTTTCACGATCTCTGTACAGTATGTAGCTCGTAAAGTACGACAACTTTCAACAGATTCTGCATTAATTCTGCGGGCGATACACGGTCGAATTTATCACAGACATTTCTGCATGCAACATCTTTGACACAGACTCTCCTCGTAGAATTTCGCTCAAGAATTTCCATTGCAAAACAGCTCGGCTGAGGACCAAGCTACAATTTTGTTCGAATGGACCCTTACAATACGCGACGTTCTTTTCTTCATCCAGAGTGATTTGGAAACCTAATTAAATCAGGATTCCTCCTTTCGCAGGGTTCGTTTAAAAATTCACGCGAATTATTTTTCGACGTCAACCAGCGGAAATATGTGCGCCAACTTATTTATTCTTTTTATTGAAATTCCTGCTAGAAGCTTGTCTTACGACTACTAAAATTCAGATCTCATCGAATGTTTCATTGGCGAACAGAACGTAGTTTTTCCTTGTTAAAAATTCCACAAATTTTTTCACCAAAGTACAGCTTTTTTGTAACATTTTTTCTTCTACACGAATATCTAAATTTTCATCGAATGCATGAAACATTAATTAAGATATCCTGCTGCGAACGTTTTAACGTGCATTGAAACACATTCGATAGGATTCCGTTTTATAAATAAAATTGATGTCACGAATAATATTTTGGCTTTTATATGACATTCGAAATATTAATTAAAATTGTTACAAAAATTGTGACAATTGACAATTATTTTGGAATCGTTTTGGGCTAAACATTGTGGTTTACAGAATATTTTATTAATACCTTTTAATACTTCGTTGACGAATGTATTCAATGGGTTGAACGTTAAATAACATTTGGAAGACTATCTCATTAAATGAAATAAATCAACCATTAACACACGATTCATTTAATCAAGTACTGTATCAAGCGTAAAGACCACTCTAAATTGCAGGTAAACTGTGCATCGCGTTTAAAACTAACACGAATTGGTGATCAATCAGGAACGCAGCAACTTGATTGGCTCGGAGTGTCTGGTCTGAAAAGAAGTAAACTGCATTAGGTTAATTGAGAAGAGCAACAAGTCCAATTGAATTGTAGCATCGAGCACCGATGGACTAAGCATCAGCTCCATACTCCTTTAATCACATTAAGAAGTAACATCCGACTAAACATTTCCTCTTCCCCTGATTCCCGAATCAAATTATGCGGAATTCGTGAGATATTTAAGCATCCCCGTTCTCAATACAGTTTCCGACTCCGCCGTGTTATTTATTGTGCTTCATAGGGCATTCTGTGAGCTCGGCAAATTTTTCGAAGCTCCCATGAAGCAGCGCGAGCATAAAAACTGTCAGGGAGTTCGTTATCGTCCAGGTAGGCAGAGGAAAGTTTGAAGCACCGATCTCAGGGAAACTCGCAACGAAACAGTGGAATCGGGGTCGTTTGCAGTGGCACCTGTTCTCGGTGTTCCTGCGTTCGAAAGTTTCCTCCTTCTCGTGCACGCGGAACGCATCCCGATGCAACTGCACCGGCAACCACGTTACGCGTAACTTTTTATTACCTGGTTAACTTCCTACTCGTGCGCTGAACCTCGATACCGGAATCAAATGTCAAGTGGTCGCGTATTTCCCCGCGAAATAAGCGGCTCTCGAGCTTTCGTCGAGCCTCGATCACTGAACCTTGGTCTGTTTTCGATTTTTGAGTTGGCGTTCGCAAAAATTTAAAAAAAAATACACATTACATATATTTATACATTTCAAGTGAGTCCTGTTTGATTTTTTTCATCGGAACTCAACGAAAAACCTTCTACCAGTAATATAAGTCGGTCGATGGTCAGACACAAAGCAATGTTTACCGTCTGATCCTATGCAAACACATATAATTGTTTATAAACGTCGATGGATTTCCTATTCTCCATGAAAGAGTTTATGCAATAATATTCCACCTGAGCCCCATTATTTCTGCAAACTAGCATTGAAAACGCCAGAATTCACCACTTCAGAACTAGACCAGGTCAACGACAGTCTTCCCCAGTAGTACGACTCGAGGAATGATCAGACATCCAGAATAACGGTCGCTCCTCATCATAAGCTAATTTCCCGAATCACGGCGGACTTCCGACTCGAACAGCGTCTGGAAGCGGTGGTATACGAGTGGGAAACGGCGGCTGACATCAAAGCGGAGTGAGCAATTACCGCGAACACAGTTTTAATACCGTTTTAACGCAGGGATCGTGTCTCGCCGAGCGATCCACGGGCAAACCGTTGCAAGTCGGCGACAAGTCGTGAAATTTCGCCGGGTGACTGTCGGGACAGTTTGACAGCCGGGAAAAGAGAAAAGTCAGCGGGGTGCGAGGAAAGTTGAAGCCGGATTTGCAACGCGGAACAACTGGCAACGAAATCAGTTGCCGGTCAGTTTCTGCCGAGGTGGTAACGAGATTAAAATGGGCGACATTTCTATAAGAACAGTGAGACATAGATTGTTTTTATATCAGCATGTTTCCCAAAGGCGGTGTCTCGCCGCGGCTGCCAATTTATTCCGGCGGCCGTATCCGATCGCAAGCTTGATTAATAGATTCGCCACTTTGTAGTCGAGAGCTCCGCCTCGTGAATATGTAACACGTAAACAGGAGAAAAGATTCCATGCGCCAACGCAAGACTGTCGGCTTGCGAATTTCTCGATCCATCTGCTATGCCGCCTGGATCGTGTGCTGCAGTCCGCGAAATTAATTTAAGCCGCTCGGTGAGCGCTCAAAGAGCGACGCACGCTGGGATGAGTCCGCTCGGAAGTTCGCTTTCCGCCTTAGGTCAATTAATTGGAATTGTTTAACCGGCTAAAGTTTATTTCTCCGGGGCGTTTGTGTCATAACTTTGTGGATCTATTTGCGATTGGAATTGATAATGTATGACACGTTGAATAGGTTTCTAGCTCTTCGAATTGGTCTTACAAAAAATCTAAAACCGATTAACGTAGCGCAAGTTCTTTAGGTTCGTGGGAATAAAAGTAATTTAAAAAAGGAACGCATCGAAATTATCGTCCGAGATTTTTTGCTAAGTAAAATGCAATTTTCTTTAACTTTTTCTTAATCAACGATTACCGGAGCATAAAGTAAGCCCTCTGCAGACGAAGTAGTTTTCTCAGTAGCTAATCTAGCTAATTACTTAGCTGGTCCGGCTTCTGTAGTGGCTTGCTGTGCTCGAACGCGTAATGTGAGGAAAAAGGCAATATATATGTGATATACGTTGCTATTTTTAGTCACTTAATGAACGCTAACGAGACACCTTATATTAACGACATGTCTGTAAATTGGTTTTAAAGACGTCTTACGAGAAGAAATAGAGGAAGAAAGGAAAAGATTGAGAAATTACATTTCTTTCGGAACTCCCATGGTCAGGAATAATTTCTAACATAATTGGCGTGCTAACATAGTTGTCTTGGAGCGCTGATCAAACACGGACCCCATTCTCCTCCAAGACCAGCAATTAATCTCAATCCACCTCTCCTTCCAGAAACTCTCTCTATTCAAACTATCTTCAAACTTAAGAGCGTCTAATTTACTGACTGGACCATAAACAGTTTCCCAGTTTCGATTACTTTCATAACAAATTCTTCAATGATAATTCATCAAAAATGTCACACGGTGCTTCCATGTTAAAATCATTCGTATTAGCGTTGATCATAATATTATTCCTTCTACTACGGTAAGGTTTTGTAATTAACAACCGATTAAATTAGATTTGTCTGATCATGATAGAACTCGCTTTAGGGTGCGCTTATACTGGGCTCATGGCTCGACAAGCCAGAGCCAAAACCCATAAATTTCGAGCTCGGGTTGACGGCTCCCTGCTGTGCGTGCCCAAAAAAAGGTCCCCATGGGCTCCACGGCTTCTCTAGGCAAATTACCGATAGCTCTCCTTTAAAACATCATGGAAATAGGAAACGTTCCTGCCACTTAGTGTGAATTCTTCTTAAATAATAATTTAAAATAATTATTAGAAAATATGTCAGACACATATCTCCTTGTTCTGCAAATTTTTCCACCGGTTCAAGCGTGTGAAAAATTTTTTAAAAACATGGTCGTATTCTACGTAAACTTGCACAATTCCAAGAAAATTGTGGTTCCGCGGAAAAAATTTTTTTCTGACATGCTATACATTATTTCCCGTAAATTTTTCCACGCTGATTTCAAATCTGGTTGAATTTG